>JAHIAM010007118.1:0-27377 GCA_021605205.1 Aegilops longissima
TAAACATCCTCGAGACAAAGTGTATACATTTTCTTCATCATCGATGTCTACGGTAGGGCCTTCTCACCTAACCAACTTATGAACCCAGCTTGAAAGCAGACAACCGACCCGCATGATCGCTAAACATCATTGATGCCGCCGGTTTAGCCAAAGTGGTAATTGCCTTGATTTTCTCGGATTAGCTTCAATGCCTCTGTTTGAGACTAGGAAACCCAAGAGCTTGCTGCTGGTACAAATACACACTTTCTTAGGGTTAAGCATCATCTTATAAACCGGAGATTATCAAAAGGTCTCTTTCAAATCAGATATCAAGGTTTCCTTCTCTGGACTTCACCACGATGTCATCCACATAAGCGTGAACATTAGCCCAATTTGATCGTGGAGACAGTTACATTACACATCGTGATAAGTCGCTGAGCACTCTTGAGCCCAAATGGCATAGATACATAGCGAAGGCTCCAAGCGGAGTGATGAAAGCCGTCTTCTCCTAGTCCTAAGCGCCATTTTGATCGATGATAACGAGTAAGCATCCAAAAACTCAAGCGCTACGCAACTTGCCCGTAGCATCAATGATTTGAGCAATACGGGGAGAGCAAAGGATCAACCGGACAAGCCTTATTTAAGTCCGTGTAATCCACACATCCGCCCAGTGCCGTTCTTCTTGAGCACGAGCACGGGTTATAACTTCCTCGGGTGAAAAACTTCAACAATAAACCCAGCCGCTAAAGTCGGGCGACTTCCTCTCCAGTGGCTTTCCGTCTCTCTTCGTTGAACCGTCGGAAACTGCTGACAGGCTTATACTTGGATCAATATTGAGAGTGTGCTCGTTGAGTTCTCTCGGTACACCGGCATGTCGAAAGGTTTCCATGAAGATGCCCCGTTCTCACGGATGAACTTCGATGGCGCTTTCCTATTTAGGATCCAAATTAGCGCGATCTTGAGCTGCTTAGGCGAATCGCACGGAGTAAAATCAACAAGCTTGGTTTGACAGCCGACTTAAACTTCATCACGGGTCATGCTTTCGGTGGTTGGCTTCTTTAGAGAGGTCATATCCATGGGTCAACATTGTCTTGATAAAACTTCAGCTCCTACTGCTGCACAAAGCAGACTTCGGCATAAGCGGCGTCTCCTCCTCACATTGCAGGGCTACTTTACCGACTTCCATGCGCGGTGATGGTGCCCTTGTGACCCGGCATCTTAAGCTGCGAGATAAACATAACACGGCCGTGCCATGAACTTGGCATAAGCCGGCCGACAAAAGCGAGCATGATATGGACTCTTGATTTTGACCACCTCAAAAGTTAATTTCTCGGCTCTAGAATCATACTCATCTCCAAGAGGCCACTTCGGTTCAATCTTGCCAAGCTGGGTAAGCCGACTTACGAGCACCACTCCATGAAAAGCGGTGTTGGGCGTCCTCAAGTCCTTGTCAGGTCAATCCCATGCGTGAAAGGTCTCATAATAGAGGATATTGATCTGCTACCTCCGTCCATAGTACCTTAGTGAATTTATATCCACCAACCTAAGGTGCTACCACCAAAACCAGCCCGACCCGGATTATCAACGAGGAGGGTGATCTTCCCTGCTCCATACAATGGGCTATTACGACCACCTCAAATAACAAGGAACCGCCGGCTCAGCAGAAATTCACGGCCCTCTTATGAACCTTACGGTCACGTTTGCACAAGTTAGTGGTGAATCGTAATCTGCCCACTATTCGGCTGCTTGGTGGCTTTGATAACCCATTCTCTTTATTGTTATCCCGTTGACGGGCTGACTCTTGTTGATTATAACGCCTTGATGTCACAGCCGGAACTTGAAACCGCCGGGCCATAAGCCGTCGGCTCCTAAGCCGCCGCCCGACCGTGATTGCCATCAAGCGTGTTGGAATTTTAAAGGCCTTCATGATCGCGCAATCTTTCCATAAGTGGGTGGTAGGTCGTTCGGGTGCCGTTCCAGGCAAGGCTCATTGAAATGCTTGCTCAAGAGATGGGCGACCCACCGAACCGGAGGCGGTTTGCCCTTATGTCTCGATTGTTACCACAATACCTGCGGCATTGGCTACAAACTCCGGGTTACCCTCGGCCTTCTTCTTGAGGAGTCTGGATTAGGGGTGTCGGGATAGCGAACTATCACCGTTGGCGGACTCTGGACTATGAAGATACAAGATTGAAGACTTAGTCCCGTGTCGGGATGGGACTTTCCTTGGTGTGGAAGGCAAGCTTGGCGATACGGATATGTAGATCTCCTACCATTATGGCCGACTACGTGTAACCCTAACCCTATCCGGTGTCTATATAAGCCGGAGGTTTTTAGTCCGTGGGACGAACAACAATCATACCATAGGCTAGCTTCTAGGGTTTAGCCTCTACGATCTCGTGGTAGATCCACTCTTGTACTACCCATATCATCAATATTAATCAAGCAGGGTAGGGTTTTACCTCCATCGAGAGGGGCCCGAACAGGTAAAAACATCGTGTCCCTTGTCTCATGTTACCATCCGCCTAGATGCATAGTTGGGACCCCCTACCGAGATCCGCGGTTTGACACCGACATTGGTGCTTTCATTGAGAGTTCCTACGTATGCGTCATTGTCATAAAGGATGCCTCATCCGTCTTTCAAAGGCGGCACCGTTACTAAAGGAGCTTTGGCCGGCCAAACTCTCCGGCTAAGCGGTTTTCTTATGACCGCTGTTACGCCGCCAGCGGCAAGCGATGACTTCTCGGGTCATCGAAAGCAATCTTCACATTAACTTCGGAACTTCGTCGGCAGTTAGAACCGATGGAGCTCTCTTCCTTGAATGAGCTCTTGGATCGCATCGCCGCCCTAAGGAGTCGCTTGAGACTACGATCGGATCCGACCTAAAACCGATTTGAGAGATCAACTCTTCGGGCTACCCTGCGTTGTTGTGGTAGAGGAACAATCTGACGACTCTTCTCCTACCTTAAGGACTAGCTATGTCCAGTTCACGACCCCTCCATGCGCATTCCCACGGAGGGAGGACCCGACTCAAGCCACGAACTTAAAAGTCGAGGCAGCGGGCTAGATTCATTGGACAAACTCCAAGAACCCAAGCTTCCAAGTTGGAAACTTCTTGGCCCTGAATCTTAGATCGGACGGGGTTGAATTTAATTCCACCGCCCACCCAAACATAAGCGATCTATCCCAAATCCGGCAAGAGCCGGTGAAGCAGATACATCATTCTTGGGCCAGATTCCTCTGGTTATGGGCGGGATAAAGGATTGCAGCGAGGAGGCGCAATCTCATTCTTCTGCAATAATTGCGGACAAGGGAATCCTAAGCGCCATAAGTCATCGTGAAATTACATGCCGCTGACTTGGCGTCCATAATGCGAAAGTACTACGTGATGGAAGCGCTGGAAAACCGAAATCAAATTTTGGGATAATCCGGCCCGAATATGACCCTAGTCCGAAATAAAGGGTGCATCATCACGGGCACACTGGGTTACATACCAAAAAGCAAAAAAAACCCAAAGGGCATGGAACCGTCTTTGGAGGGATGGCTCAATGGACCTGCAAAATTCATAGCCTGAGGCGCCACTCCAACTCATAGCCTTAGAGCATGTTGGATACTACGGCGAGTGGCCAAAAGTGGCGAAGAGCTCTTAGCTCCAAAGCACCAGCCAGCAATACCGGTCAGGTATTAACAGTCTTGAGACTTTCGCATCAAATAATATCACGAAATGAACACTCCATGACCTTGCGAAGTCTACGGATAGCAACAATAAATCCATGGGTAACCGGCTATTACCTTTAACGCCCGATGTGAACCTAAATTCAAACAGCGAGCACCGGCCGCATTGGTCCTCGGTCCAATAGTGGGCGGCTTCGCCTTACCAAGGTACTCATGGGCGGTGGCAGCGGATTAAACCTCATCTCTGAGAAACCCTTTGAAAAATGGAAATAGGCGGAGCCGCATTGGCGAAGCAGCACAACCTTTAGAGAATAATCCCGATCGGGAAGCATCTTTGTCTGGGAAAGATCACACTAGATGTGGTGTTGACGCCTTGGGACAATTATAGGTCGAGGAGGTCACATTCAAGTGGCCCGTTCAGCAGCGGATATCACGCTCTATTAGGGCGAGAGGCATTCACAATTTTCAAGCTATACCCCATTACGGGTACATGAAGCTCAAAATGCGGACCAGCGGAATTATCACTCTCGCTAGTGACCGGACATAGCGCTCGTGCGAAAATAAAACAACCGCACTTGCCCTTGAGGCACTATCAAAACCCGGCGGAGAGAACTCACTGCGCTGCGCTCCACGGTGAGACGGGGCGATGTGATACTCGATAAGAGATCCAAGTCCACCTCTTTTAAACCGGCGAGTGAAATAGTCAAATTCCAAGTCCATCCAGCGGACCCTACAAAAAGCGGCCTCCGTCGAATTAAACCACGATGTGGGCGCTGCATTACGAGAATTCCTCTACGAAAATTGGGACATTTTGCTGGCACCCTTCAGACATGCGGGAATCCCACCCGGCTGGCGAGCACAGCCTAAATATCCTAAAAGTTCAAGCCGATCAAACAAGCTCTTGACATTTCTCGAACCCAAGAGGCAGGCCATGGGAAGAGCTAGCCAAACTATTGGAGGCGGATTCATCGGAGACATTAAACACCGGACTGGCTAGCAAACTTGGTAATGGTACCAAGAAGGACAAATCCTGGCGCCTATGTGCCGATTTTAAGGACCTTAACAAGGCTTGCCCAAAGGATCCCTTCCCCTCCCGCATCGATCAAATTATCGGCGCTACCGCGGGTTCACAGTTCATTGTGTTTCCTCGGCGCATACTCGGCTACCACCAAATTAAGATGGCGAGCGAGACCAAGCCGCAGCGGCATTCATCACTCCATCGGCCCATTCGCTTCAACACAATGCCCTTTGGGCTCAAAAACACCGGCGCAACATATCGAGCGCATGATTGAGACATATCGGCAAACCGGATCGGCAAAGCGGTGGAGGCATACGTGAGCGATGTGGTTGTCAAATCCAAGCATGTCGAAACCCTAATCGACAACTTGAGGCTCACATTCGATAATCTCGAGCATATGACATCAAGCTCAACCGAAAAATGCGTTTTGGGTACCAGTAGGAAAGCTCTTGGGCTTCATTGTGTCCGGTAGAGGAATTGAAACAAACCCAGCCAAGATCGAGCTCTGTCACAATTGGATACCCCAAAGACCTCAAACAAATACAAAAATTTCTTTGGATGCGTGGCGGCTCTAAGCCACTTTATCTCCGCTTAGGAGAAAAGGCATTACCCATTTATCGCCTCCTCGTGTGCCGAACACCAGTGGACAGATCTTGCCGCGGACGGTTCGAAGAAATCAAAGCCATATTGGCAACAAATCCGGTCTGGCTCGCCCAACATGGGCGAACCAATGCTATTATACATCGCAGCAACCCATCAAGTTGTAAGCGCGGTGCTCGTTGTCGAGCGAAAGCAGACGGACACAAGTTTCCTCTCAAAAACCAGTTTACTCGTGTCCCTTGTCCTAACTCCATGCAAGTCACGGTACCGCATTACCAAAAGATAGCATCAGCGGTGTTCATGGCATCCGGTAGCTGCGACACTACTTCCAAGAGTGTTCGATAACATTAGCCTCGAAGTACCTCTTAATGACATTATAAACAACCACGGCCTTAGCGGGCGGATTGCTAAATGGGCCATTGAGCTCCTCCATTCGACATAACCTACAAGCCACGGCGAGCTATTAAATCGCAAGTTTTGGCTGACTTCGCCGCAAATGGTGAAGCGAACTCCCTAAAATGCAGCGCATATCCCAAGCTGGATCATGCACTTGATGGCTCCAAAATGTTGGCGGCACAGGGGCTGGCGTCGTTCAGCGTCCCCAGCAGGAATCTGAGTCCAATCGTACTTCAAATAATGTACGGACTCCAACAACGCGGCGAATCTGAGGCCCTTCTACATGGTCTCGGATGGCGGTCTCCATGGGCATTCAACGCCTAGAGGTGTGCGAGGATTCGAACCTCGCGATATCCCAAATAAATGGGGACTTTGATGCCAAGGATCCGAAAATGGCAGCTTATCGCAATGCCGTCCTAAAATGTCAGCTTCGGTTTGAGGGCTCGAATTTCACCATATAGCCGGGATAACAACCGGCAGCGAGCGTGTTAGCGCGCATTGGCGCAAAGCGCGATCTGTCCCCCAATATCTTCCTAGAGGCTTTTCAAGCCATCCGTACTATGGGAGGAAAGTCGGAAATAACAACGGACCCAACCACCGCCCACACGAACATTCCGACATAGTTGGTGGTCCATGCGAAATAACACCGTCGACCCATAATAATGTGCAGTCATTGCCCGTGGATAGAACCATTCCTAGCCTACCTAACTAGGCGAGGAACTTCCGAGGACCAAAAGCGAGGCCCGCTGCATAGCGGCGGTCTAAAACCTATAAGGTCCATGAGGAGAGCTTTATAAGAAAAAGCACAACGGAGTCCTTCAAAGGTGTATCTCCGAAGAGGAAGGCGGAATCTCTGGCTGAAATTCATGCGGACTCGGTGGGCACCATGCTGCAGCCGGGCCCTTGTAAGCAAGGCCTTCCGTACAGAGATTTTATTGGCCGCGGCGAGGCGGATCTTTCGGGACTTAGTCCAACGATCGTCGGTTGCCAGCTCTTTGCTAATCAAAGCCACATGTCACCCGCCCTCAAAACTATACCCATCACTGGCCCTTGGCGGTGCAGGGGCTTGACATGGTTGGACCCCTTAAAGGAGGAACCCACAAGCAAAAATACCTATTGGTCATGGTGGATAAATTCACCAAATGGATAGAGGCCAAGCACTGTAAAGGCGGCGAATCGGACGGTGATAGACTTTACATCGGGGTTAGTACACCGTTATGGCGTCCCCATAGCATCATCGCGATAACGGCACGAACTTCACGGCCGGCGAGGTCAACCTCGGTGCAAAACATGGGCATCAAGCTCGACTACGCTGAGTCTATCACCCCCAAACTAACGGTCAAGTCGGCGAGCAAGCGGTCTAATCATGGCGGCATTAAACCCGGACTAGTGCGGTCCCTCAAGGAATCTAACACGCCTTTGGGTAGAGGCTTCGACTCCATACTCTGGGGCTGCGGACCACGCGAATCGCACTACAGATTCACACCATTTTTTATGGTATCGGCGTGAAGCGGTTTGCCCTCGACATAATTCACGACTCACCTCGGCGTGCGCATGTACCAGAAAGAAGCCGGGCTAGATCGGCGGGACAGCTTGGGCGCCTTGGAGGAGGGCGTGGCGTGGCAAAAGCTTCGTTCGCATTTATCAGCAATGAGCTCGAAGATATCAAAGCGAGGGAAATGCGGGCCAAAGCTTACAATGTTGGCGAACTAGTTCTCGCTGCGGACAAGAAAAAGGACAAACTCAAGCCCAAATGGGAGGGTCCCTTCATCATCGACCAAGTCCTGGCGGTGGGGCGTACCGTCTGCGAAGCGCATCGGATAACCGACTCGAGCGAACCCATGGAGCGCAGCCCGTCTCCGAAGATTCTCGCCTAAGCGGATTCTAAGTTCGTCTCCTTCCTCCATCTATATTTTATACTTTAAGCTATCTTTTATTTCTCTCCTTCTCCTCCTTTTTCCAAAGCCGTTAAAGGCTCGTTTGCGCATTGTTACTTTTTACTTGGCGTGCTATCGCGCTCATTATACTGGGGCTTCTTTCTAGAAGCTTATTTATCTGAGCTTTATGCCCAACAAATGTCACACTTCGCATGTACCTTTTATTCACCATTATATGCATCGATATGACTTAAGTTTTGGCTAAGCTGGGTTGCTGGCTCACCGTGCTTACCCCTCGTTCCCGATTGTTCGGCTAGGTGGTAAAGGAGCACCTCTGCGATTATTACCGCGGGTCAGCGGACCCGTACCTCGGTAGGTGAAGCGGCTAAGCGTTCTTAAGGGAATATTCGATCGGTGAACTAAAAGGCGATTTTTATTTTCATTTATCTGCCCCGGATGCTTTTACCTTTTTTGCGGTCAGGACATGCACTTTAGGGCATGCCTCCCGAGAAAGAACCCTAACGAAACTATTCTCCTAGAAGATGTTTCTTACTAACCATGTAATATAACATAACTAGTTGGGCACTTATGCGATAAAGCACTCATGACCCCTCGCTTGGTCTCCACGCATGCCCGGTTTTACATAAACGAGGTATTCGGACACACTCCGGACTATTGGGTCCCGAGGTTGAAGCGAAAAGGTCCGCTTCGACAAGCGATCTACAATCCGGCTAGAAGGCATTTTACATGTCATTTAAAATTACATAGTCAAATTATTGATTGTATTCCTCTTCAATGCCGTCTAATAGGTTGTCTAGTTCTGATCCTCTTTGGGAATACTTTGCGGCCAACTCTACTTGGCCGTACACTAACTCGAGGGATCTCCTTCCGTCCAGACCCCAGGTCCGACCTCGGCAATGTGGTTTGGGTCCGCCTTCGTGTGCAGCGTCTTCACCATGGCCCGAGCCTCCCTGGCGCCTTGGCGACAGCCGCTATCTTCCATAGTCGGGCGCCCGTGCTCCTGAAGCTTCTCTGCAAGCTCTCCAAGGTCTTGGTAGGGAGATAGATGGCCACAAGGCACAGGCGGCGCCTTTCATCACTGCGAACTTCGTTAGATGCGGTTACAATGCTTCGGGAAGAAGGTCACCCATAGAACCGGGCATTTCCTCTTCAGGGCGACCCGTGAGCATACCTCTGAGACATAACTCATTGGTGACTTCCTTGCGAACTCTTTTCAAAGTTAACTCAAACACTTACTATAAATGCGCGGCGAAGTCGCCGATTCTCCTTCAGGTCGGGCGGTTTGGGCATGAACATCCTTTAGTTCCTCACCCGGTTGGGTGTTGGCATCTTGGAATTATTTTTCTCTTGCCTCACCCTTGTAAGACATTCTGCGACCTTCAACGGGCAAGAGCTGTTGCTTGTGGGATCTAGTCCGGCGCCATCTGCAATATTGTTGTCGGTTTACACACGCCGCACTTCACAAACTATTTATCTCTTGAAGCATATATTACGAGAGGGGTCTCTGTGGCTCCCCCTGTGGCGGCTAGTCTTGACCTCAAGTTGGGCCTTGCATTCTTCAAGCTCTGGGGACGATCGGGTATTCCTTTTGTAGATCTGCATAACAAATGATCCTTAAATCAGTTATTCTAACTATTTTAAGTCTCGGGAGCTCTTGGCATATATAAGCTGTCAAATTTCCTTACCATATGTCCTTTACATACTACTCCGTGGCTCTGGCTGAAGCCATCTTGGCGGCTTGCGCAGTGCGCATCTCGAATTGAAGGCATTCAAGGCCTCTTGGGAGCTTGTCGTCCTGAAGAACTGTCGTGGCGCTTTGTGATTCATGGCGCTCTCCACCTCGGAGTTGGTGGTGGACAATCTGTCGGCATCCTCTGCCGGAGGAGCATCCCTCATGCGCCTCGTGCTCGCCTCCGCTTGGACCCGGCTTTGGAGCTGGCTGGCGGAGGTTCGATTGGCAACCTCTCGGACTCGGTCCGTGGCGCTCTTTTCTGAAAAAGAGCACCAGCGTTAATCGCCTTCCGAGAATCAATCACAGGAATATGGTGACGCGCCATACCGTTGCGGTGGAGTTTGATCCGGGCCGCACTTCTTTTTAGCTTTCTGGGCCGTCTGCCCCTTGTTGGCTAGCCGCGTGAGCTCGGCCTCTGCCTCGAAGGCACCCCTGCGGCACCATTGGTATAAGGTGATCAAAAAAATAAGCGGATAGGTCATTAATCGAGCATTGGGACCTCGGTCTCGATTTCTGTGAAATGGAAGTATTAGGGGTGTCGGCCGTAATAGCAACCAAAGGCGTTATCGATGCTCGATTGGTGATATACCCCATCAATCAGCTCCACCAATATGTCCGGATCCTCTTGGGAGGCGGATCGAGGCGTTCGGATCCTCGGGTTGTGGAAGCGGGCTGTTTATGTCTTTCACGGCTGGCGCGGTTCTGCGTCAAAATCACAAAATGAGATACCCAACCATGGGAATACGGATCGGATGTGCGGAAAAGAATGTCGCTTACCGGCAACGAGGTTGTTCATAGAAAATCCGTTCAATGGGTGGCCAGCGGAGAAAATCTTCCTCTTCTCCCTTATGCAGTAGCGGACAAGGTCTTCACAGATCGATGACCGATCCGGCCCCTTCGGCCATGGCGGTGGCATCGTCCTCCCGTTGAAGTCCCACATGGGGTGGCCCCTATCTTTGGAGTGGCTGCACCCCGCATAATACATGTGTCCATGACACGATCATGGTCGAACCGGAATGAGCTAACAATCTTATTGGCTCATCGGGTAAGGGCGTCCCTATCGTCTTCCCTCAGGGAGCTCCTCGGCGCCAACTCGGCGTTTCTTCAAAGGAGCATTGCTGAACTCCGGGATACCGATCCGAACAGGATCCGGCGGTGGGGCGTCTTCTATATAAAACCATTCGAAGGCCGGTCTTGACGCCTTTTGGGGTTCGGATAGATATCCGGTCGGCGATGCACCATAGCTCGGCTCCGCCCACTTGATATATTGACCCCTCACGAGAGCGGGGTACAGGCGAATAATCTCTTCCACGGTGCAAAATGAGCCTCGGCCCAGAATAGTTACGCAAAGGGCCACGAAGCCCGCGATGTGCAAAATGGAGGCGAGGCGTAAGGTGGTGCAAGCTGGAGCCGTAGAACTCCAAGAGCCCTGGAGAAAGCGGATGAATTGGAAATCAGGTCCTCTTACTAGATAAGAGAGGAAGCATACCCGCTCTCCTTTAGGGGATCGGGGACACTCTCCGCTTGCTTTCCGCCCTTGTAGGTGGCAAGTCGGCTCGAACAAGGAACCATGAAGGCAGGGAAGAAATCCCTTGGTTTGGAGTGTCACTAGTCCGCTATCTGGGGTGAGCATCTCTCCCAATTTCAGGTGAGGGCTGGGGGCTGAAGGAGGAGCCGTGATGACTATCCATGATGGAATGGATTTTTGTCAAAGGCGCTCGATGAAAGCTTCAGCGGAGGGATGGTGTGACTCAGATCTAGATCCTCGTCCCTTTTATAGGCGGCTCATTTGCGCAGCTAGGGGGATAAGTGTAAAAATACCCTGGCATTTCGCATTCATTTAAACACGTGGAAGATGGCCATTATTGGGCATGGAAACCAAGAAGCGCAGCATTTATCAGAAGTCGGACACTATTCAACAAGTATATGGAATTTGGAGAAGAACCCGCCTTGCAATGCGAAGACAATCTCTGTGGGGACTCGCCGCCATTGAAGCCTGGTTAGGAGACTCTTGAGGAGTCTGGATTAGGGGTGTCGGATAGCGAACTATCACCGTTGGCGGACTCACGGACTATGAAGATACAAGATTGAAGACTTCGTCCGTGTCGGATGGGACTTTCCTTGGCGTGGAAGGCAAGCTTGGCGATCGGATATGTAGATCTCCTACCCGTGTAACCGACTCGTGTAACCCTAACCCTATTCGGTGTCTATATAAACCGGAGGTTTTAGTCCGTGGGGCGAACAACAATCATGCCATAGGCTAGCTTCTAGGGTTTAGCCTCTACGATCTCGTGGTAGATCCACTCTTGTACTACCCATATCATCAATATTAATCAAGCGGGGAGTAGGGTTTTACCTCCATCGAGAGGGCGAACCAGGTAAAAACTGTCGTGTCCCTTGTCTCCTGTTACCATCCTCCTAGGCCTGATTCGGGACCCCCTACCGAGATCCGCGGTTTTGACACCAACACTTACGCTTATTGCCTCCTTGATTAGGTGGGTTATCTTTTGACCCTTTCCATTGCCGTTCTTCTTTCCTTCCTGCCTTTTCCTCATCGGGCGAGATCCTTGGTACTATCGGAATCAGCGTATTTGACTAAAGCTGCCATCAGCGTACCCATATCATTGCAATCACGCTTAAAGCGCCCCAATTTCATCTCGGTGGCTCAAAGCGGCGTTCTTCTCAACATGAGGGCTGCGAGCGGCATCCATCTTGTCAGATGAATGTATTATCTCCTTGACCCGGCGTACCCAATGAGTTGTGGATTCACCCTCCTCTTGCTTACAATTTGTCAAGTCCACAATCGACATAGATTGCTTGCAAGTGTCTTTGAAGTTCTGGATGAACCGGGCTTTTAGCTCTGCCCATGAACTAATGGAATTGGGTGGCAAGCCCTTTAACCAAGACCGGGCCGTTCCATCTAACATCATGGTGAAGTACTTAGCCGTTCTTTGCATCAGCGACCTCCAACAGCTCCATGGCCATCTCATAACTTTCTATCACGCTCCGGGTGTAAGTCGGCCGTGTAATTCGGCACCTTAAGGGTCCTTTGAAGTCCTTGGGTAGCATTACATTCGTAGATCCGGCACTAAACAAGGAACACCGTCGGTTACAGTAACCACTCCTGCCTCAGCGGAAGTCGTCGGATAATCCGGAATGTCACGATGAGCGTTTGTTGAGCGCTAGCTGAGCCGCCGCTTCGTCCTCTGGCGTATTCGGTCCTGCACGGGTTATATCCGCCCGAGGCGGGTTATGGTGTTGGCGTTGCTTGACAAAGCCGACTCCATGTACTGCTGTAGCTTCGGACTACTGGTTTGGGCGAGCGGGCTGACCAAAGCGGAAGAGTTGAATGAATCATATCCGGCTGTAGGAATAAGTCTCTTCTTGAGCCAAGGCTATGCGGGCGAGGTCTCGATCCTTGGTCTCCACTTTGTCGGATCATCACCGTCCCTTGGGAGAGCCACCAAGCAGCGCCGATGCTGCGATTAAGTTCTTCATGGGGTTGGAAAAATGACCGGTGGTATTGGTACATAGCGGCGGGGCCATACTCCCAGAGGAGGTGCCATCTCTCGGTGAGCCGATCCTCCCGCTCTGGCTGTCATAAACTGATTTGCTTGAGCGGGTTGCTAGGACCAGCACCAGGTGTAGCGAAAAGGTTAGAGGGTAAATGGGGAGGCAAGCAGGATTGAGCTTTACGGTGCCTCCTTCTCATCACCTCATTAGATGCGTTCGGGCTCATATTAAGTGAAAAGCCTCATTTGGAGTTCTTCTTGCCCGTGCATCCAAATCCGCCCGTTCTGTAGCTAACCTGGTGTCCTCAGCTGCCAAGGCCTCCTTGGCCCGAGCTATCTCCTCACGCACCTTTTCCACCTTCGCGTTATGCTCATCTTGATTTGCAGGAATAAGCGTAGAGGTTAACGAGACGTCGGCTTATCCATGAGATCCGCCGGACTTTGAGCCGGCGAGCGCCGAGGGCCTCTGCCCGGACGCTCGACCGGACATTATTGTTGTTGCGGTCGTTGAGTTTTGGTGGGTTGCATACCAGCCATGAAGACTCCTGCCTAGCTTGGCGGCTCATAGGAGTCTGGAATACTAAACCGTCGAACAGCCCCCAAGCATGCCCTCTTGCACTTGATCAGTGAATCTGTTGAACCGGCAGACGAATCACCGTCGGAGAGGGCGGTCGTCTCACTACCAACCGGATCCTTTAGAAAGTTCCTCTCCGTGGATGCATCCACGAAGGCACGCTTCATGGCCAGGTTGAACTTCGGGAGGGTCTCGCCTTGTTGAGCCGTCTCGGCGAATCGATCACGGTTGTCGGCTCGAGCCGGCTCACCAATCCGGCCGATGAAGGCGTGGATTCTGCGAAGGGACCGGTACCCGTACTCAATTGAGTCGGCGTCGGGGCCCCAGCCTTCGTCGTCGATGTAGATCTTGCGCGACGACTCTTGGTCATCCGACCCCTGCGTATCCCTTGAGGCCCTTGAAGTTGCCCTTCAGAACTCAAATCCACCGTCTTGCTGGCCCCATGGTGGGCGCCAAATGTCGTGGAATTGTCACGGCGGATGTCCTCTTGCAAGGACTTAGTCGTGGTGCCATCGCAACTAGGAAGCTTAAAGGGGTTAATCGGGACAAAGGACATGAGAGGTTTATACTAGTTGACCCTTACGGTGAAGGTAAGGCCTCGTCTAGTTGGGTTGGTATTGCTTGATGTTTCGATGACGAGGGAGCTAGATCGCTATGCTCGGCTCTCGATGAGTTGTTTCTTGCCCTAAGCATGTGGTCGTCCCCTTATATACATGGGTTGGCCTGCGACTTGCGAGTCGATCGGCTCATAAGCGATGTCGGCTCGGAGACTAGTTAAATCTACCTTATGATACAAGTCATGCCATCATGGCGGTTTATCACAATGGGCCTTAAGCCGCCTGTGGGCCTTAGACCCTTTATTGAACCGCCACCTTTATGCTTGGTCTTTGGGCTTCTTTCTGGTGAGTCTTCTTTGTGTAACCGGCCCCTCTGGCGGCTTACTCAAATAGTTATATCTAACGATAACAACTTGATCGAAGTTCCATGATCATCATCATCAATTTCCTCACTAATTGGTGTAGGTGTCATAGAAACTGGTTTATGTGATGAACTACTTTCCAATAAGGGAGCAGGTGCGATTACCTCATCAAGTTCTACTTTCCTCCCACTCACTTCTTTTGAGAGAAACTTCTTCTCTAGAAAGGATCCATTCTTAGCGAATGTTTTGCCTTGGATCTGTGATAGAAGGTGTACCCAACGATCTCCTTTGGGTATCCTATGAAGACACATTTCTCCGATTTGGGTTCGAGCTTATCGGGTTGAAGCTTTTCACATAAACATCGCAGCCCCAAACTTTCGAAGCGACAACTTTGGTTTCTTGCCAAACCACAGTTCATAAGGCGTCGTCTCGATGGATTTCGATGGTGCCCTATTTAGCGTGAATGCAGCCGTCTCTAAAGCATAACCCCAAAGCGATAGCGGTAAATCATTAAGAGACATCATAGATCGTACCATATCTAGTAAAATACGATTCTGACGTTCGGACACACCATTCTGTTGTGGTGTTACGGGTGGCGTGAGTTCTTGAAACTATTCGCATTGTTTCAAATGTAGACCAAACTTCGTAACTCAAATATTCTCCTCCACGATCAGATTGTAGAAACTTTATTTTCTTGTTACGATGATTTTCAACTTCACTCTAAAATTCTTTGAACTTTTCAAATGTTTTGAGACTTATGCTTCATTAAGTAGATATACCCAAATCTGCTTAAATCATCATGAAGGTGAGAAAATAACGATATCATACGAGCCTCAACATTCATCGGACCACATACATCTATATGTATGATTTCCAACAAATCTGTTGCTCTCTCCATAGTACGGAGAAGCGGCGTTTTAGTCATCTTGCCCATGAGAGTGCAGTTACTTAAGTACCAAGTGATTCATAATCAAGTGGCTCCAAAAGTCCATCGGTATGGAGTTTCTTCATGCGCTTTACACGATATGACCTAAGCGGCGGTGCCACAAATAAGTTGCACTATCATTATCAACTCTGCATCTTTTGGTTTCAACATTATGAATATGTGTATCACTACTATCGAGATTCATCAAAATAGACCACTCTTCAAGGGTGCATGACCATAAAGATATTACTCATATAATTAGAACAACCATTATTCTCTAATTTAAATGAATAACCGTCTTGCATCAAACAAGACCTAGATATAATGTTCATGCTCAGCATGGCACCAAATAACAATTATTTAGGTCTAAAACTAATCCCGAAGGTAGATGTAGAGGTAGCGTGCCGACCGCGATCACATCAACTTTGGAACCATTTCCAGCAGCGTCGTCACCTCGTCCTTGGCGGTGTTAAGCAATCCGTAGTCCTGTTTGAGTTGCAAATATTAGGAGCAGAACCATTATCAAATACTCGGTGCTCTGCGAGCTCTAGTAAGGTACACATCAATAGCATGTATATCACATATACCTTTGTTCACCTTGCCATCCTTCTTATCCGCCAAATACTTGGGCAGTTCCGCTTCGATGACCGATCGCTTGCGGTAGAAGCACTCAATTTCAAGCTTAGGTCCAGACTTGGGTTTCTTCTCTGAGCAGACAACTTGCTTGCTATTCTTCTTGAAGTTCCTTCTTCTTCCCTTTGCCCTTTTCTTGAAACTAGTGGTCTTGTTGACCATCAACACTTGATGCTCCTTCTTGATTTCTACCTCCGCAGCCTTTAGCATTGCGAAGAGCTTGGGAATCGTATTTTCCATCCCTTGCATGTTATAGTTCATCCACGAAGCTCTTGTAGCTTGGTGGCGATGATTGGAGAATTCTGTCAATGGCGCTATCATCCGGAAGATTAACTCCCAGTTGAATCAAGTGATTATTATACGGACATCTTGAGTATATGCTCCTTGTGAACTATTCTCCTCCATCTTGTAGCTATAGAACTTATTGGAACTTCATATCTCTCAATCCGGGCATTTGCTTGAAATATCAACTTCAACTCTGGAACATCTCATATGCTCCATGGCGTTCAAAACGTCGTTGAAGTCGGTTCTAAGCCGTAAAGCATGGCACCTTGAACTATCGAGTAGTCATCGACTTTGCTCTCGCGGACGTTCATAACATCTGGTGTTGCTCTGTGCGCACTGGCACCCATCGGTGCTTCGGGCGTAATTCTTATTCAGCAATGAGGATAATCCTCAAATTCGGACCCGATCCGTGTAATTACTACCATCATATTTCAACTTTGCTTTCTCAAGGAATGCACTAAAATTCAACGGAACAATAGCACGGGCCATCTATCTACAATCAAACATAGACAAGCAAGATACTATCAGGTACTAAGTTCATGATAAATTTAAGTTCAATTAATCATATTACTTAAGAACTCCCACTTAGAAAGACATCCGTCTAGTCCTCTAAGTGATCACATGATCCAAATCAACTAAACCATAACCGATCATCACATGAAATGGAGTAGCTTTCAATGGTGAACATCACTATGTTGGTCATATCTACTATATGATTCACGCTCAACCTTTCGGTCTCGGTGTTAGAGGCCATATCACGCATATGCTAGGCTCGTCAAGTTTAACTTGAGTATTCTGCGTGTGCAAAACTGGCTTGCACCCGTTGTAGATGGACGTGAAGCTTATCACACCCGATCATCATGTGGTGTGTGCAGGCACGACGAACTTTGGCAGCAGTGCATACTCGAGGAGAACACTTTTATCTTGAAATTTAGTGAGAGATCATCTTATAATGCTACCGTCAATCAAAGCAAGATAAGATGCATAAAGATAAACATCACATGCAATCAATATAAGTGATATGATATGGCCATCATCATCTTGTGCTTGTGATCTCCATCTCGAAGCACCTCCATGATAACCATCGTCACCGGACACGACACCTTGATCTCCATCGTAGCATCGTTGTCGTCTCACCAATCTTATGCTTCCACGACTATCGCTACCGCTTAGTGATAAAGTAAAGCATTACGAGGCGATTGCATTGCATACAATAAGCGACAACCATATGGCTCCTGCGATTGCCGATAACTTCGGTTACAAAACATGATCATCTCATACAATAAAATATAGCATCACGTCTTGACCATATCACATCACAACATGCCTGCAAAAACAAGTTAGGCGTCCTCTACTTTGTTGTTGCAAATTTTACGTGGCTGCTACGGGCTTAGCAAGAACCGTTCTTACCTCGCATCAAAACCACAGCGATAGTTTGTCAAGTTAGTGTTGTTTTAACCTTCGCAAGGACAGGCGTAGCCACTCAGTTCAACTAAAGTTGGGCCGACACCCGCTAGCCACCTTTGTACAAAGCGCCGGAGAACGGTCTCGCGTAAGTGTGCAGCGTAATGTCGGTCCGGGCCGCCGTCCAATAATACCGCCGAACAAAGTATGACATCTTTGGTAAGCGGTATGACTTATATCGCCCACAACTCACTTGTGTTCTACTCGTGCATATGACATCTCGCATAAAACCAGGCTCGGATGCCCTTTGTTGGGGAGCGTAGTAATTTCAAAATATTTCCTACGCACGCAAGATCATGGTGATGCATAGCGAGAGGAGAGTGTTGCCACGTACCCTCGTGAGCCGAAAGCGGGCGTTAGCTGCTAGCGGTTGATGTAGTCGTGCGTCTTCACGATCCGACCGATCAAGTACGAGCGTCGACACCTCCGAGTTCAGCAGGCGTTCAACCCGATGGCGTCCCTCGAACTTCGATCCAGCCAGTGTTGAGGAGAGTTTTGTCGACCGAGCGGTGTGGTGATGATGTTGATGTTCTACCGACCAGAGGCTTCGCCTAAGCACTTCTGATATTATCGAGGTGGACTTATGGTGGAGGGGCACCGCTGCGGTTGGGAGATCAAGCTGATCAACTTATGTGTCTAGGGTGACCCCTGCCCCGTATATAAAGGAGCAAGGGAGGTGCGGCCGGCCGGGGAGGAGGCGCCGGAGAGTCCTACTCCTGGGAGTAGGACTCCCCTTTCATGTTGGACTAGGAGAGAGGGAAGAGGTGGAGGTAGGAAGGAAGAGGCGCCCCCTTCTCCTTGTCCTATTCGGACTGGGGGCATGGCCCTGCACAGCCTCCTCTCCTCTCTTCCACCAAGGCCACTAAGGCCCATTAAGTTCCCGGGGGTTCGGTAACCTCCGGTACTCGGAAAAATCGATTTCACCGGAACACTTCCGATATCAAACATAGGCTTCCAATATATCAATCTTCATGTCTCGACCATTTGAGACTCCTCGTCATGTCGTGATCACATCGGGACTCGAACAACCTTGGTACATCAAAACATATAAACTCGTAATATAAGCGGCATCGTAGCGTTAAGCGTGCGGACCCTACGGGTTTGAGAACTATGTAGACATGAGCGAGACACGTCTCGGTCAATAACCAATAGCGGAACCTGGATGCTCATATTGGCTCCCACATATTCTCGAAGATCTTTATCGGTCGGACCGCATAACAACATCGTTGTTCCTTTGTCATCGGTATGTTACTTGCAGAGATTGATCATCGGTATCTCAATACCTAGTTCAATCTCGTTACGGCAAGTCCCTTTACTCATTCGTATTACATCATCCATAACTAACTCATTAGTTGCAATGCTTACAAGCTTAAGTGATGTGCATTACCGAGAGGGCCCGGAGATACCTCTCCAGAGCAATCGGATGACAAATCCTAATCTCGAAATCGCCAACCCAACATGTACCTTCGGAGACACTGTAGAGCACCTTTATAATCACCCGATTCGTTGTGGCGTTTGGTAGCACACAAAGTGTTCCTCCGTAAGCGGGGTTGCATAATCTCATAGTCATAGGAACATGTATAAGTCATGAAGAAAGCAATAGCAACATACTAAGCGATGCGTGTGCTAAGCTAACGGAATGGGTCATGTCAATCACATCATTCTCCTAATGATGTGATCCCATTAATCAAATGACAACCCATGTCAATGGCTAGGAAACATAACCATCTTTGATTAACGAGCTAGTCAAGTAGAGGCATACTAGTGACACTCTGTTCGTCTATGTATTCACACATGTATCATGTTTCCGGTTAATACAATTCTAGCATAAATAATAAACATTTATCATGATATAAGGAAATAAATAATAACTTTATTATTGCCTCTAAGGCATATTTCCTTCACCTAACGAGATAGAGGAGTGAAACCCCCAACAGAGAAGAACCGATATAACCTCCAACATCGAAAACATCATAGAAGATGCATGTGAACTCCGTTTTCGATGAACTCGAGCTTGTCATCCAGATGACCATAAGCTCTAAGACTCACAAAGAAGAACCAAATAAGAACCAAGAAAGATGATGCAAGGATGCAATGGTTTGAGCTCTCTATGAATGATACGATCAAGCTACTCATCGAGAGCCCCCTTGATAATCTGACAAGCGATCCTATAACCCACCTCCCAACTACCACCATGAGACCGGTAAAATAGAAAACCTATCAAGGGCAAACCTTTGCCTTGCACATAGTACACTTGAGGCTAGATGATGGCGATCTTGACTCCCTCAAGTTGGACCACCTTTCTTGATTGCATTAGGTCGATGAAGACTAGATGATTGCTCCCCATACTCCACTATGGGTTAGCCACTCTTCGCACATCTTCACAAGTCCATTGTCACCACAATGGGCGGCAACCTTCAAGCATTTGATCTCTTCGTGATGCTCCACTTGATCTTGCACACAGCCTAACCCCACAAAGAACTCTCACGAATACCATGGGTTAGCACACAAAGCGTAATGGACAATGCTTACCATACCATGGGATCACTTGATCCCTTTGGTATATCTTTTATGCTTTGTGAGTTGATCAACTTGATTCACTCTTGACTTAGTCTTGATCAACCTCTCCAAGACCAATCTTTAGGTAATTCCTTGAATAGCACCTTGGTGACACAAACTCTCCTTCAAACCAACACATGTACTCCAAGAAAAGCCTATGGACAAAACCTTCAAATATAACTCAAGGCAACCATTAGTCCATAGACATTGTCATCAATTACCAAAACCAAACATGGGGCCCTTTATCGGTTCTATATCCGGCGTATCTCGTAGTAGGGGTCCTAAGCTAGGCGTCTGGGGGCGATGGTAACATGGACACGGGGTTTTACCCAGCTTCGGGCTCTCTTGATGAGATAATACCCTACATGTTGATTTTGATTGTATTCATATGGGTGTAGTCTGAGTACATGTATCTACCAGATTGTAGTAATGAATAGGAGATTGTCTATTGACTAGCTTTGGCCTCGGTTTATATAACACACGGAGGCCTAGGGTTTAGGGAGTCCTTGTCTTGGGTGCCAAGTCTTGTGGAGTCCTTCTTGTATGTGGCATGGGCTGTGCAGGCGGCCCATGGTGAACCGCCATGGGGGTCCTCGGCCCGATCCAGCTGGTCGGGATATGGCGTGGTGAGTACCCCTAGTCCGAGACACCTTGAGCCACCGCATGTTCTTTCAGCCCTTCATCATGTTAATTTGATACATGAGAATCCTTGTGTTTAATTGGTGTGATTCATTTCTATACTTATTGGTCAGGTACATTTGGGTTGTCGGCGGCGATCCCCAACACCATCAGGCGTGCTCACGCCGTGCACTCAATCTCTGTCGTGAAGATGAAGTGGTCTTTGTGATCTCTCTATAGGTAAATTCGACATTACAAACTCTACTTGTGTGCTTCCATAATCGATGATGGTCTTGATTGATTGATTGACCATGTGAAGAAACTGATTCATTGGTTATACGAACCTCAGATAATCAGGGATTGGAATTGTTCCCTATAGACCTATTGCGCATGGATTGTTTGGTGGAAGGGGAACTAAACTGAAGATCGTCTTACTTGCATAACATACAAAGAGAGGTATTTGAATTGAACCTAGCTGTCTTTGGTAGACAAACATAATAGGGAATACTGC
Organism: Aegilops longissima; assembly: GCA_021605205.1. NCBI lineage: Eukaryota > Viridiplantae > Streptophyta > Magnoliopsida > Poales > Poaceae > Aegilops > Aegilops longissima. Next base: position 21,300 of record JAHIAM010007118.1, read on the forward strand.
GGCAATATGAAAACCCTCCTTGATATGTGGTCCTTTTCTCTACAGTGTGTGCCATGGTACTAATTTTAAACTAGCATTAAACTGAATTAACTGTTTTGATGCCTCGGAACATGGCCTAATTCATCAGCAAAAGTACCTATTTCTCTGCTTCCAAGTTCCAAACAAATACATCAATACCAAAGCTCACTCTTCCAATAGACTAGCATTGTATCAGCGACAAATATGTTGTACAATTTCGAGGGACAACTAAGATCAAGAATCTACATTTAATCTTATGTTGGCTCTTACGATGTATTTATCCATGGTGCTTAATTATTGTAGGTGTAACATATCTACATGGATTATATGGCATTGCAATTCTTTTGATCTTAAGTTTGCTCTTGATGTATTTATCCATGGAGCTTATTTATCTTACGTTGGCTTTTTGTCCATTTAATCTCTTGGATATAAGCGCTGCAAATACAAAGTGTGATATTTTTACTGATTTTGTAGTTTCATCCGTAATGGATTTTTCATTTGTCGCTATTGGACCACTCATGGCTCCTTGCAACAATTAAGTTAGAATGGTAGTGGCTCATTTATGAGAAGGAGAGCTGAGTAGCTCTTAAAGCATGGTTAATAATATAGCCAGCAGCTGCCTATATAGACATGCCATGTCATCAAGAGTTAGCAATATTAATTACTCATACAATAGAGTTGGCTATAAGGTTGGCTATAAGCCCACTTTTTTTTGCTATAAGGCCACATTTTTTCCACTTTCTCTCTATCTCTCTCTTCTCATTAAATGTTTTTACCTAGGAGCACACATAGAGCTTGACTCTTGCATGAGAGCCCACTCCTTTACTTTTTCCTTGTCTCTTTCCTCCACCTAGACAAAAGTGCCATGTAAGCGGGCTTATAGCCCACTATTGTACTTGCTCTTAGGGATCGTTGACCTGCTGTGCAAACATTCAAATGGCATTGATGAAGATGAAGTGTTGCTGATGGCGCCGTCTGCAGCCGATGGCAACCGCGTCGAGACCCTCATCTTGCAATGAAGTGAGGTGCTTGGTTGCCTTCTCATCTATGTCAGCCCCCACTGTGTGATGTTAGGTTGCAATTACATGTGAGTGTACTAATTCAGCTCATATTTGACTTCAAATTTGTCCATGAGTTACAATGGAATAGCAAACTGTTTCAGCTAAGATCATACCGAATCCTACTGCGCCATGGGGAAGGGTTTACGAATCTTATGAGGGAAGCGGCTTATCAAACCCGCGAATCACGTTGGTTGGTTTGTGATGTTTGTTTGGTACCATAAGAAGTTCTCTACATATGAAATGTTGATGATTCTCATGTTGCTTTTGAGTGATTTGGAAGATTGTATGTTTAAATGTCTAATACACCATGCAAAAGTCGCTTTTATACGGGACAAAAAGACCTATAAAGTGAAAAACAGCGTGGCAAGGCGCTTGTTCTTCTAGTCAACCATGATATTGAAGTGGTCTTCATTCTTCAATTTGAATTAGTGTGTTTGCTTCCATGGCAAGTGAAACCGTAAATTGAACTGAAACCAAATTTCTTTTCCAAGGAATGTAATGTCGGTCCTCTTGCCTTGGTGCATTCTTCCTTTAGGGCCAAATATTTGCCCGACATGAAACAAAGGGGAATTGATATTTTCCATGTCATAATGTGGAGCCTCTTGACCATCATAAATGTGTTCTAAAATATGCATCACAATGAAGCAACCATCCTAAAATTGATCTAAAAATGCACATAAAAAACATGTGTATCTAGGTCGGAATTTCATCAAACATGTAAGTGGACATGCCCGTGTCGGCGATTCGACATTTCTGCGACCCTTGGAGTTGCGGCGACTCATCGCCATGTCACGACATCGCCCTCTTGGGCTCTTCCGTACGTGTCCAAACATCGAGATGCCCAACTAATCCATGGCGAAGCGATTGTAGGATGCAGGCGTGGATGAGGGCAGGTACCTTCTCGCCGGCGGGGTGGTCGAACTACATGGTGAAGTTCAGGTCTATGGCCTCCTTCAACGCAACTTCATTCCCTGCTGCTACACGGACGCGTCGCTCCCTTCACATGACGCTCTCCGTCTTTCTCATGATGGTTGGGACCCCCCACGAACTCCATCGAGCCATCGTCAATGGCGGTGGTATTAGTCATCGACATCTAGGATGGGGGTTGAGAAGGCGGAGCAAGTGTGAAGGAGGGCAACAACGAAGGTTGGAAAGGGAGGGCGGACATGGGAGGAGGATAGTCGATTTGATGGTCTTGATCAATTTGGAGGAACTTGAAGTAGGTCTAGTCATCCGGGTTCGGCATGGTGATAGCGTTCGGCGGTCCCAAATCCACCTCACATTGTGACACCCCGTTTATAACCGTGGTGGGATCGTTTGAGGATGCTGGACAAGCCGGACATATGGGCTGACTTTGGGAAACTCCAACACGCCCGACACAAGCGAGGCGTGGATTTGTCGCTTGGATCGACATTTTGGACCGCATCTGCCCGTCTGTGTTTGGGCGGTTAGTGTGCCCAATCTTGGTGGCCTACTTCGTTCCGTGGCGGTATCGGCCATATTTTACTTTTTGGATACATGTCAAAAACAATGCCCAAAGTTACGCATAGTTCAACCAAATACAAAAACATAGTGTTACAACCAAATAAAATCTCATAGTTTACAAGCCAAATGAAATCTAAATTGTCACAAATATATTTGAGAGAAAAGAGCCGATACATCTATTGGTTGCCAAGATGAGCCCACATGTGCTCAACCAAATCATCTTGTAGTTGAATATGAGTTGCCCAATCACATTTGATGATGGCCCAGGTGAAGCTGTGCAAATGTTGCCGCTCATCCATGCTCGGGCTCAACATTTTCACACTTAAGTTGAAACCCCGATCGAAGATTTCATCTGCGCTCATCCTCTACAATCATGTTGTGCATTATCAAACAAGCAGTCATCACTCCCATGACTTTTTGGTGCTCGAGGTTCTAGCAGGATGCGAGCGATGCCCCATCGAGATAAGAGAACACCAATAGCACACTCCACATCATTTCTAGCACTCTCTTGTGCTTGGGCAAATCTCTGCCTCTTCTATCCCTATCGGTTTGGGGATTGTCTTACATGAAGTAGTCCACTAAGGATAGATAACATCAGCTAGATAATATCCTTTGTTGTAGTAGTGGCCATTGATCTTAACATTGACCTCTGGGCATTTGCCTTACGCAAGCCTTGCGAACACGGAGGCGCTCAAACGCGTCGATGTCATTGTGAGAGCGGCAATGCGAAGAAAAGAGTGTCAAATTGATCGTCTCCAAGCGTATCTACTTTTCTCACGCTTTTCCTCTTGTTTTGGACTCTAATTTGCATGATTTGAATGAAACTAACCTGGGTGATGTTGTTTTCGGCGAACTACCATGGTGTTGTTTTGTGCAGAAATAAAAGTTCTCTAAATGGAGCGAAACTTTGCAAGGATTTTTATATCAATAATAAAATTTTGGAGCCAACAACCACCAAGAGGGGCCTGGTTGGGCACAACCCACCGGTAGCCCCCCCTCTCTGTACGCCCAGTGGGTTGTACCACTGGTGGCCCAATGGCGACCCCGATACTATAAATTCACATTTATCCGAGAAAAAATCAGGGAAAATAATTATCGCCATCCACGAGAGCAGGCCGCCAAGCCTGTTCTTCCTCGGGAGGCGCAGATCTGGAAATCTGTTCGGGGCTCGAGAGGATCTTCATTCTTCGTCATCACCAACCAATCTCCATCGCCAACTCCATGATGCTCCCCACGAGTGAGTAATTCTTTCGTGGCTCGCTGGTGGGTGAGGAGTTGGATGAGATTCATCATGAAATCAAGTTAGTTTTGTTAGGGCACGATCCACGGTATCCACTATGTTCTTAGATTGATGTTGCTATGACTTTGTTATGTAATGCTTTTCACTTTGGGCCGGGTGCCATGAACTCAGATCTGAAACATTTATGAATTCATCATTATATCCATGTTTTAGATCCAATCTTGCAAGTTATAGGCAACCCGGAGTGACAACAACGGGCCCCTCGGTGATGACCGTGGTTTGAGAGTTCATGTATTCACTATGTGTTAATTCTTTGTTCGGTTCTCTATTAAAAGGCCTTAATATCCCTTAGTTTCCAATATGGACCCGCTGCCACGGGAGGGTAGGACAAAAGATGTCATGCATGTTCTTTTAATAAAGCCGCATTATGACTATTCTGAATACATGCCTCCATTATATCGATGAGCTGGAGCTAGTGCTGATAACCCACAAGTATAGGGGATGCAACAATTTTCGAGGGTAGAGTATTCAACCCAAATTTATTGATTCGACACAAGGGAGCCAAAGAATATTCTCAAGTATTAGCAGCTGAGTTGTCAATTCAACCACACACAGAAACTTAGTATCTGCAGCAAAGTGTTTAGTAGCAAAGTAATATGATAGTGGTGGTAGCGTAACAAAAGTAAAAACTGACAAAAGTAATGTTTTTGGTATTTTTGTAGTGATTATATGATAGCGATGGAAAAGTAAATAGCGAGAACCGATTATATGGAAGCTTCGTAGGCACGGATCGATGATGGATAATTATCTTTGGATGCGGTTAAATCGTGTAATGATCATAACATAGGGTGAAGCAGAACTAGGTCCAATTCATCAAGGTAATGTAGGCATGTATTACTGAATATAGTCATACGTGCTTATGGAAAAGAACTTGCATGGCATCTTTTATCGTACCCTCCCGTGGCAGTGAGGTCCTATTGAAACTAAGGGATATTAAGGCCTCCTTTTAATAGAGAACAGGAACAAAGCATTAGCACATAGTGAATACATGAACTCCTCAAATTATGGTCATCACGGGAGTGGTCCGATTATTGTCACTTGGGGTTGCGGATCATAACACATAGTAGGTGACTATAGACTTGCAAGATAGGATCAAGAACACATATATTCATGAAAACATAATTGGTTCAGATCTGAAATCAAGGCACTCGGGCCCTAGTGACAAGCATTAAGCATAGCAAAGTCATAGCAACATCAATCTCAGAACATAGTGGATACTAGGGATCAAACCTAAGGGCATCTCGGCCGTTGGCCCCAGCGTCTAAAAGTGCCGCTTTGGGGTGAGCAGCATAAAAAATATTACAGGGCAAGTCGGTCCCCAGCCAAGTCGGCCCCCAGGGCCGCCCCCAGGCGCGTATTTTAAAAAAAAACGTTCGGCAAAGTTATGATAAAAACTAGTTAAATTTCGGCCAACCATGGCAAGTTTCGGCGAAATTCGTCCAAACATTACATTAACCTAATCTAAAATAAAAGAAAGTGGCTGAAGTCATTGCCGCCGTCGCCGCCATAAATCGTCGGCCTTCTCCTCCTTGGCCAGCAGGTGCCCTGCTGGACCCCTGCCAGCGTCGCCTTGGCGAGCGAGGCGGCGGCCAGCGTCGTCATTAATCGTCGTCGCTGTCGCATAAGCAGCGACCCGCCTTCCTCGCGGCGATCGGCGCTCCTGAAGCGGCGTGAAGGCAGCGCTGGCGCTCCTTCTCCTTCTCCGCGCGCCTTCTCCAGCGCAATGGAGTCTGGCGCGCCCATTCGAGGCAGCGTCGTCGTCGTCGAACTCCGCGTTCACGGCGCCAGCCCGCTCCGTCTTCACGAGGCGCCAGGCCCGCTCCGCCCAGCAGCGAAGCGGCGAAGCGGGCGAGCAGCGCGCGCCGGCCGCCCTCGTTGATAGCGATGCGGCGCTGCGAGTCGCCCGGCGGCGGCGTCTCCGCCGCGGGCTTCGGCCTTGGCGCCGAGCAGCGCGCCGAGCGGAGAATGGGAAGAAAGGCGTGATGAGGAGGAAGAAGAGGCGCCCGAACCTCCTTGGCGCCCATGGCCCGGCGAGTCGGTGCTGCGCCGAAATGCGCCAGCGGCGGTCGTTACCGCCCTCGAGAGCGTGAAACACGCCCTCGAGTGTGCGGCGGGGCGCCCACGAGTGGCGCCCTCGCTATACGCCGCCGACCCGACCACGGGCGCCGTTGGTGGGCGCCAGCGCTGCTTCTTGGCGGCTGAAATCGCCGCCCA
>JAHIAM010007119.1:0-24855 GCA_021605205.1 Aegilops longissima
TTCCTTACCCAAGCTACTTTTGTTGTCATCTGCGCTAGCTTCGATGCCATGCCGATGCTGCCTGCCCTGCTACCTCCGCAGGCTACACCCAGGTTGGATCTTCATCTTCTTGTCCTTCCGTTCGCTTAGCCTTGGCGGCCGCCCTGCCTCACGAGAAGCGAGGAAATCTTTATGTCCCGGTCTGTCCAGGCGGCTAGGTTAAGGCGGAACGAGCCGGAAGTGGAGGCGAATGAATTAGGATTTTCCTCTTTGTCGATCGATATGGGAGGCCTTTCGTTTGGTCATTGAGCACTGCTATAGGGCCTGCCTTGCACTTATATTATTGGCCCATCAAATTGAAACATTTTTCTTCATTTTTTACATTCCACCTTTCGTGCGTTGGGGCGAACAAAACTAAGCATTGAGCCAACTTTGGAGCAGACTCAAACTAGGTGCACACTTTCCGATACACCTAAAGGCGGCCGACCATACCAACCCCTATGGTGGCGTCGCCCTTTTTGCGTGTATGATTGGATAGTGAAAAATATTCGATGGCGCTTTTGATTTACCCACAGAATGGTTGAATTGCTTGTTTCTATAGGTAGGGTTGCCAATAATGTGAAGGATGCAGATCTTTTCATCCTATTGTAGATTGCTTAGATCTCGATATGCCAAAAGTAATCGCATGAAATATCTGATAAAAAGCGAGTGTGATGTGTTTGGCTACAACTAGTGCTACTGCGTCCTCATATAACATATCAAGGATGCACCATCTTACCGGATTAACCATTACGACTTACCCATGCGATGTGGGAAGAAGAAAGTATTGGGACTGCGTGTCCAGCAATTGATGCCATGGACTCATTTGTACAACCTTGTACAAAGAACTAACAATAGATGGATTGATTACTGCTTCTCGGAATTTTAGTTAGCCACTTATTGTAAAATTGTTCAATTCGTTGCTTGGCTTAATTTAGTTTGCTCTTGATTACATAATGGCACATCACATTAATCATATTGTGAGACTAAGCCTATCTATGTGTTTGATACTTCTTTATAAAATTACTGTTGCCTTAACTTAAATATACTTGTTTGTTTAAGCGCTTCTTGCTGCAACAATAGGTTACAATGATGTTAATACTTCTCCTCGAGTCATAATATAGGGCGTTTTTGACAACGGCATAGTGTTAAAAAGCGTCTTACGATATGGGACGGAGAATACTCGACATCGATTGAAACTCTTTAATTCCTTGTTTGTTTAAGCTGCTTTATGCTGTTATAACTCCCGGTTGAGATGTTTTGCTAACTTCAACTTTTCTGAATCAATGAACTTTAATGGCAAAATAAGTTAGCCCAAGATCAAAAGCGAGGTCCCCATGGATGTTGCATCATCCCACAGTGCTTTACCCATTAATCGTGCATTATGAATTGCCAACTGCTGATGCTCTAGAGGCTAAACTAGTGGTGAAAGATATTACGCTTCTGCACTTAGAGATGAAGTTGACATGTTGAGGAAGCAAACAGCACAATCAAAAGCAGTACTCAAGACAACCATTAAATATTTGGTGGATTTCAAAAGCAAAACAAGGTGAGGCCCGACAGATTATTAAGGTCACTGAAGGAAAAAAAATTAAATTCCTACTTCGTAAATCATAGGTGAAATGTTCTTTCCATAGTTGAATTACCTTTGTGTTGTCTGTTCATGTAATCAATCAAACCATTTGTTTTAGAGATCATGTAATAATTGTTTTTTTTTGTTTTTTGGTTTGTAATTTTGTTTGAGCACAAGTCTGTATTAATTGATAAGACTCGGAGACATTTCATTTGGATTGCTGTGCCAGACCTACAAATATGCCAATCGGGCTGAATGTGCATTCAGCAATAGTAGTAGTATAGATGGACCATAAGTGCACGCATCGGAAAGGGCCAAGATGTTGGCTAAAAAGGATCTGTTGTAGCCAAAAAAAAATCTGTGGCCTGGCTTATGTATGTTAGTTGATATTATTGATCCATATACTCTATAAGTGTTTATATGTCTATTAGTTACTGTACATTCTTGGTTGATTGACTTGGTATTTGAATCTTGATACATAAACGTGTACATATTTAATGGGAGTACACATTATGCTGCGTGTGACATTTGAGTTGGACATGAAGTGTTCCAAATATTAATTCACCTAAACTAGATACTAGTTTCTGAATTTGAGTAGCGGCATTTGTAAACCATATTCATATATGGCGATGGAATACATCTTTATAGTCCTTTTGAAGATATATAAAACACATAGAATGATTTATAAAGATTAATATAGGAATACAAAATGGATTGAATTTAGTTGCAGAATAGCGTGGATGCTTATTGTCCCAAAATTGAAAGAAGCGGCAAAATGTCCACTCCCGTCGGCTGCCCGAAGCCAAGTGTTAGGAGATAAAATTACTGTCTACCCATTACGGACAATTCATCGGCCTGATTTCCTTGCTCTAAATAGGGGTAGGTTGGTAACTTCAATTGGATGTGACACGACCGCCTATGAGCCCATTCCGACACGGTGGGCATCAAACATAAGCGACAAAACACATTTGATTCAAGCTCGTCGAAAGACCTCTGTTTCTCCTCCATTCCCCATTCATACGGTTGGAAGCAAAACAAACTCGACTTCGCGAAATCGATGTAGCCAAATATTTTCAATAAGGGCAGGTTTGTAACTTCACTCGGGCGTGACACAACCGCCCTACCGTCAACCGTTCATACACCATGAGGCGCCAACCATGGGCGTAACCACCCTCTCCTCGCAGAAATCGCTCAGGGAAAATATTGGTGAGATCTTGAGATTACCGTCCTATCCCCAACCAACGAGGCGTCCAAATTTTAAGCAGGGCTAAGTTCGTAACTTCCCATATTTAGACAGTAGCGTCCCAAAAACATGGTTCCCGTACCTCTCCCTCCATTTTCCCATTCATACACGTCGTGCTAGAACCCCCATCCCACCAGCCTCGTCCGCCACCCATCCATCGCCGCCGTCCTCCACCATCCGCCATACCGTCCTCCACCATGCGGGCGCCTACCAAGACCGCGTCGTCATTTGCTAGAGATGGGCGTTTCTCATCCTGACAGCGGACCAATAGCCTTGCATTCGTCCTCTCGCTTCATCGGCGCCATCGACCTCTTTGTGGGGCCGCTCACCGAAATTCTCTTCCACATAGCAGGACTTATCCCCGATGCACCCATCTACCGTCGCGGATCTGCTTCAGCGCCACTAACAGCCATTGCACCCCGATGCCTACAGCGCCGCATAAAGTGGTTGTACTTCATATCTCCTCAACTTTTGATCTCAACGAGAAAATAGATCTTAACTTGGTTACTCTACTTTGTTTTCAGCTCTTAGAATTTAGTTCTTAGTTGAAGCAAACAATGGATGCTAAATATCATTTCTCAGTTTGCGCTTCAAATCTGCCATGGCACAGCCATATCTGAGTTTAATTGATCATGCTTAGGGTTTAATTGATCATGTTGGTTCCGTGGTGGTTTCTTTAATAGAAATGGGAGGAAACCCTCTTTGCTAAAAAAATAAGCTTAGGGTTTCCCCCTTTTATGATCACTATCTGATCGAGAATCGTGCTTCGTGTCAAAATAACATTGATCCACGCATCAAGCTAAACAAGCTTAGATGTTCAAATCTGAATCTGATATTATTAAAAGCAGAGTTGTTTAATTGGTCACTAAATGTTCCTAAATTAGTTTCAAAATGCATGTTACTTGTTCGGTGTGTATCTCTGAGGTGTGCACGGTGGGCTGCCCCCCTGGGATTTTAGGTGCGTCCAGGCCCTGATTCCCCCCATTACTGCGCTTCCGATCTCTAATCGCCCCTGACCACCTGCCTGCGGCGACTTGCCGTCCGGACGACATGACTCTAGGAGGAGCGCCGGACTAACGGGAGGCCGAGGAGCCTTCGCCCAGCAAGCGTCACCGCTGCCGGGCGCTGCCGTGCCTACCTTCCCGATCCGTTCGGGGCTCGGCGTGCAGCACCCTCAAGCCAACCCGATTTATCTGAGATCGTCCTCAACACTCGTGACCACTCCTCATCACCCATTTCTAATTGATTCATTACTCATTAGGCGGGACTGTCATTAGGGTTTTGTTGTGTGCTTAGTGCTACCTACATAATGGTTCAGATGTATTTCGGTAATATTTAGTACCTCTAAAGTTCACAGGGTTTTCAAAATTCCGGCCCTCGGGCGAAACTAGTCATTTTGGATCGTTGGTCGTAGTGGCGTTGACCAGATTACTCGCAAGCCAGGTTTGTTGACAATTTTACTTGTCTTTCTTACTCATTCGATAAAATATCCAATTATTCACGTCGATTAGTTGCAAACAATAAGTGCTAGACAAACTTCTTCATTCAGATTTTGGGCGGTCTCTTACTGCAGTTACAATTCTGCATACTTGTCCTAATAAGCTCACAAGTAAATGATTGATTCACTACATCTATGTTTGCCTTGTCGTATTTATTGTCAATATTCTTTTAGGGTGGACCACCTGTTTCTAAATCTTGGAACCGTAGACCTGAGTGAATAGTATTTCTCTATGTGATCTCTTCCATCATGTGTGGAGTATGAACACTACATTGTATAGAAAAGAAAGTGTCATTTCAGCTTTTACATAGGTTTGATCTTTTACATGGAATACAATCTGCCTACTTGCTTTGTGTGCTTTTTCTCCAACCTCCACCCTTGAAGCTAAACATTCGCCACTCATAATTGCTTAGTTTATTTGTTCAAATCTGAATTTCATATGATTCTAATGTTCCTACTTCAGTTTGAAATGTGTGCTGCACTGTTATAGAGACATAAGGGTTTGTATTTACGTGTGTGGTCAGTCAACATGGTTGGGAGGTGAACTTTGCATATGTAGGGGTTTCTGGGAGACACTCTCAGAGTTGAATCATAATGCATTCCATAGATAATCTGACTAATTTTTATGTTTTCATGAATCTCATATTACGAACAGCATCATAATGATTATGAGCTTGTGCATGAAAAGAATAAGCGAGAACAATGCCATGGCTGTCAAACTTGGCATTAAGGGACTAAAATCAAGTGCGGATGCAATGCAATGCAAGCGCTCTCCACCTCTGATTCATGCTCGAATATGATCCTAACAGTGATTACGAGCTAGAGGAACCTAAGTCAATGCAGCTCCCTAGTGGAGGTCGGAGGAGGAAGATGCCTATCTTATTCACCCATCAAGGTACTTGCTCTAACTTTCCAAGGTTACATTGCTGCACATATCTTGCAAGCGATGCTTTGCATTGCTTCTACTTTGTTGAACTACCATTAGCTTAGTTTACACATCGTGTATGTGAATACACCACTGCCTATCCATTTTAGATACATATTCCATCGTCATCATACCATATTTATCCATTCAAATGTTGTTCTTGTGTATCAGACGTTCAAAAGGAAGAGGCGATTGCTGATGCGTGGAGGAGCACAAGAAAGTATTTGTAAAAGGTAGTGCTTTTGATAAATCAAATAGCCCATTAGGTGTAGTTGCAATATCACTGACCACACAAAATACCCCAACTCTAGCAGACTCTAGCCCTACTACCTTTGGTCATTTACGATGCCCTAACTTAGCAGACCCAGCTGCAGCAAAGCAGTATGATTATGCGAGTTGACATAGCACCGGTATGTCTGCGCAAAACCCCATTCCATCAAAAGTACACCAAATCGGTTGCCAAATCCTTTTCGAACGAGAGAGCCCCAATTGCAGCAAATAGGACCCTGTTCCATTTCTACCCAGTTTAGAAGATGAAGCTTATGTTGTTGTCGGGAACTTTGTGCGCATCTTTCCTTCACGGAAAGATTATACATGAACTGAGAACAATTTCCAGTCTTCCTCCGCAACTTACAGCGTAAGTAATGTACTAATGTTATTCATGGTCATTCTGCATATGTTTCTGTGACGAGAAGACACAAGATTTCATTCTTTTAAATAGGCAAGAGCAAACTGGATTGTGATGCGAGCAAGAGTTGGTTGCGATTTTCAAGCACTTCGTTGATGAAGTATCGTTCCTACGAGGCAAGCGCGCTTGATGGCAAGCCTCTGAACAAAATTATGTAAAATCTCCGGTGCTACATTTATCCGGCGGTGGCTGGAATAATCAGTATCACATCACAATTTGAACTACATTTCTGCATTTGCCTTAATGTCTCACTCGTCTGAAAACTATTAGCGAGAAGAACATTAGTTCTCAAGGGACCACAGAATCTAACCTCTATTGCTTGCATTGCTCTTGTGAGTACCTCTTCCCTGTGTGACCATACTTACTTTCATAGCTGTTTGATTATGTAGCATCCTGCACATATTAGCCTTATGTCGTCCATTTGGTGGACATTATAAGATCCGTATGGACTCTTACAAATTTAGAATCAACCCAATGCTTTTGAAGAGGTTTAGCTCTGCAGTCCTCTTGTAAGGACTGGGCGTGGTCTATCCTTTACTTACATTAACATATACTCCCTCCGTCCCATAATATAAAACGTTTTTATACGGTACACGGTGTTCAAAACACTCTTGTATTATGGGAAGAAGATAGTTCATTGTAGCATCACGCATCTTATCTCCCTCGCCCACCATTTACTAGAAAAGATCATATCTATATTTAATCTTACCAACAAGTAGAATACCGAGGCAATGCCGGTCTGAAGTGTAGCCATTGCTCTTGTTAGTACATTTTGTCTGTAATGCTTGTACTTCGAGTTGGTAGTTGATTATGTAGCATCAATGCATCTTATCTTCATTATCCTCTATCCCTTCGGTATTATCATATCTATAATTACTCTCTACAAAATGTAGAGTACAGGCAATGCTTATGAAGAAGATTACGTGCTGAAATTCTTGAGTTATCCTTCCCTTGACATGGAGAAGGGCATTATAAAGCCGCTGTTAACTATTAATGTAAGTCAGTCCTTCTAATGCCTTTATCCTCAAGCTCTTCATTTAATTTGCTCATACTCCCTATCGTTCCTTTGCTGTTTGGTTTGCTGTTTGTACCAAAATGCATGTTTGTAGGCCAGTAAGTTCTAAGTTTTACTTGTAAAACAAAATTTCTTATTCATACCATGCACATTACTTAATACTCCCTATATGTATGCTTGGTTTTGTGGATCAATAATCCGATTGTGTGGTGAAGCATTACGTTTGCACCTTGTCATCTCCTATTTTATCTTACTGATGTGGCTGATGATATGAACAACATGCCATGCACATTATCCAAAATAGATACAATGATTTTCTTTGCCCTTCATCTATGCTTGTTATGTTGACATGGTAATCCAGTAGTGTGGTGAAGCTCCCCGCATTATGAACAATGCCAAATTATGCTATTGATATTTTGAACTTACTCTTTATTTTCTAATTTGAAATTGGATAGAATTAATGAGCAGTTATCATCTTTGTTTATACACGTGCAAACCTGTCATCTCTACTGCTGTTTTGAGGGTGATATACGATGGCATACACAAGTCTCTTGAAGGCTGTGAGACAAACCCAACATATATTGCAGCAAAGAAGGCAAAACATCTTGAAGATAGCGAGACAACCCCAAAGTCTTGTCTTGATGCGGTGTTCAAGTTACTTGAGACTAACGATCGAGACAAGCTCACGAATTTGTTATGCGGAATCAGTTCGACTTCTTAGGTCCTAAGTTCTAGCGAAGACGTTACGCAACTCAACTTCGACTTGAAGTCCTATCTCTAAGAAAGATTGCAGAACACCAATGAGAACCTCATAAGCTAAGCGGCTACACACAGGAAGCTATGACCGACATGCTATGCGGTCTCACAACCTTCTTTCGACAGCTTGCATATGGTTCCCCATAAGGCTAACCTTTCTTGAACTGTCTTGGAAGTGGTCTCGGTTCGATATTATTTTATTCTGCTGTAATGGTGCCCAATTTTTGTGTCTGCTTCTTCGTTGCGCTTTATGATCACTAGTGGCGAACTTGATGCCCGATGGATGTAATATACCTTAAATCCTTTATTGCATAGTGTCGTCTATTCTTAGTTACTAGGCGTAATTTCTTTATTGTATAGAGTAGTTTAGTTCTTAATTCCTACTAATTCTGCCATCATTAAGCTATCTGAAAAAAATCAGATGTAGTCGACCGGGCGAAACATTCGATAATGGGCGGGTTTTAGTGAGGCCACAATTGGGCCGACCTGCGTCTTTCTTGGGACCGAATGATTGGGGCCTTCACACATTCTTGAGCCCAAACTTACACCAACCTATATTTTAGTTGGGCCTTTTATCGACCAAGCACTTAGTTTGGCGAGGGTGGCGTTGGGCCATTAACGAGGCTGAATATTGTCTTGGCTTTATTACGGCGAGATGAAACCATGGGCCTTTAGCGAGCCAAAATGCATGTTGGGCCTCAATTATCACTAATCGTCGGCGGGCCTTGACGAGGCGAAATATGAGCCGGGCGTTATGGGCACGATTAGCTCGCGGGCGTTACTGGCGAAACTATCTCGGGCCTTAGTTGGCCCCTAATATCATGGGCCTTTAAGGGCGAAAGCTTAGTAGAGGCATCAGCGGGCGAATTACGCGACAGACCTTTAACGGGCCCAAAGTCACGTTGAGCTTAGCTGTTGCCACCTTTAGCACGGGCGTTAGTGGGCCCGATGTCTGTCGGACCATATATGGCCCATGGGCAGCGGGCCATTCGAACCAAAAGTCACCTTTGGTGAAATGGGCCCATGTCTACATCGAGCGTCTAACATGCGAAAGTCACTTTGGGCTGTAGTTGGGCCGAATATTGGCGAACAATTAACGGGCCAGATCGGCCGGGCATAAATGGGCCCAAATATTGGGCGAACAATTGCGGGCGAGATCGGCCGGGCCAAAATGGGCCCAAATATTGGGCGAACAATTAATGGGCGGATCTGGTTTACGGCTGTAAATGGGCCCTTATTAAGTAGGCCATTATTGGGCTGGCCCACTAATACTGATTAAGTTCTACGGGCCTTTGGTAGGCGGCCTTTTAACCTATATGGGCCTCTGTTGGGCCCGACCCACGTGTCGGCGTACCATAGGCATGTCTCCTCCAATGGGAGGCGACATCAGGCCTTGACGGTGATAGGTGTTCCTTGACCAATCAGAATTTTACGTGGAAATTTCCCATTGGTCGGGGCTATTAACGGATTATCGGATCAAAATCCGACCCGATAGCTTAACGGCGTTCCGTTACGGTGGATGCCGCGTGTCGGTCACCCTTGGCGAAAGCACTTACGTGGCCGCGATTTATCGTCATGGAAGTGGACACTTCCGTGATGATAATTTTGGTAATGTCATGGAACACTTTCCGACGGCCGGTATGACTATCTTGATTCTCTCATAAATTTGTCATGGATGTACATGCATGACAAAAACACGACCTCTTGTGACAAACCGTATCATCACGAAGTGTATTTTTTGTAGTGGCCCCAGAGGCGGTTACATCATTCTTTGGCGCAGATTCCTCCTTGCGCTAAACAAAGTCGAGGACTTCCACGAGGAGGGCGTAGACTCACTCTTCTACAAAACTATCACGGACAAAGGAATCCTTAATGCTATTAGTCGCCGTGACATAATAAACTGCGGACTTAGCAATCATAATGCGGAAATCTTGTGCGATGGAAGCGTCTGGAAAACTCAAGCTGAATTTTGGGACGATCCGCCTTTCACCAAAGCCTTTATCACGAACTAAGCGGCGAGCTCCGTGAAATCGGTAACCCAATCCCAAGAAACCAAAGCCCACGGACGTCGCACTCCGCATCAAAAAAAACAAAACGCACTAGCCACAGGCATTATCACGTGGCCCTAACGGTAGATGAATTAACAACACTACGGGCCCACGATGGGCCGAGGGATGCCGTGATACTCGACAAGCGACCCAAGTCCACCTCATTTAAACCAGACGAGATATTCAAATTCCAAGTCCATCCAGCGGACCCCACGAAGACACTTAAATCGGGTTCTGGTGAGCCCGCGATGGGCGCCGCCTTCGAGACTTCTTCTGCGAGAAGTGGGACATCTTAGCTTTGGCACCCGCCGGACACCCGGGCATCCTCTGAATTGGCGAACATAGCCTCAATATACTAAAGGATACAAACCGGTCAAGCAAACTCTAAAGGCGGTTTTGAGCCCAAGCGACAGGCCATGGGGAATAGCTAGCCAAGCTGCTCGAGGCGGATTCATCGGAGATATCAAGCATCCGGATTGGTGGCAAACACAGTAATGGTACCAAAGAAGGACAAATCTTGGCGCCTATGTGTTGACTTTAAAGACCTCAACAAAGGCTTGCCCCAAGGATCCCTTTCCTCCCTCGCATCGATCAAATCATTGATGCCACAGCGGGACCACGACTTCATTGTGTTTCCTCGGCCATAATGCGGATCCGTCAAATAAAGATGGCGAAGTGCGACCAAGCTGCAACAGCCTTCATAATGCCATATGGCCCTACGCTTCAACACTATGTCTTTCGGGCTTAAAAGCACCGGCGCAACCTACCAGCGCATGATTCAAACAAGCACGGAAAGAAAATCAGCAAAGCAGTGGAGGCATACGTGGGCGGCGTGGTCATAAAAACAAGACCATCGAAACCCTGGTAGATGACTTGAGGCTTACATTCCACAATCTCCGGACATCGACATCAAGCTGAACACAGGAAAAATGCGTTTTTGGCGTCCCCTCGGAAACTACCGGCTTCATCTTTTCCAATAGAGGAATTAGGCGAATCAACAAAAATCCGAGCTCTGTCACGGTTGGCTATACCATGGACCTCAAAGCACATCCGAGAAACTAGCGGATCTTTATGCGCCCTCGATGCGGCTATATCTCCCGTCTCGAAGCACGACTTAGAGGCATAACGCATTGAAAGCAATGTCATAAGTGAGGTAATCTTCACACAACCCATGTAATACATAAGGAAAGAGATACATAGTTGGCTTCGATCGCCACTTCACACAATACATAAATAAACATCCATCATCAGATTACACTCAAGGTCCGACTACGGAACCAAAATAAAAGACTACCCCAAATGCTACGGATCCCGATCGTCCCAAGCTGGGCTCCCTCTGATCATCGGGAAAAAGACACATAGTAATGACCGTCCCTCATCGAACTCCCACTTGAGCTCGGTTGCGGCACCTGCAACTGTTTTGGTAGAATCTGTGAGTCAGGGGACTCAGCAATCTCACACCATGAGATCAAGACTATTTAAGCTTATAGGAAGGACAGAGTTGTGAGGTGGAGGCGGCAGACAGCGACTAGCATATATGGTGGCTACATTACATAAAAAGCAGGCGAGAGGAGAAGCAAAGCGCGGTCGTGAAGCTAGTAGCGATCAAGAAGTGATCTGAACTACTTCGTCAAACATAACTCCAACACCGTGTTCACTTCCCGGACTCCGCCGAGAAGAGACCATCACGGTTACATGATTGATGTATTTTAATCAAGGTCAACTTGGCTTTCTACAACGGACATTAACAAATTCCCATCGCCTCATAACATGCGAGCACGGCTTTGAAGATAATACCTGCAAGGTGTCCCAACAACCCATTATAAGCTCTCACGTTCAGCGAAGGATATTCCTTCTCTGGAAGACCCGATCGGTCTGGAATCCCGGACTACAAGACATTTCGACAGCAATAAAACAAGACCAGCAAAGCCATCCGATTGTGCCGACAAATCCCGATAGGAGCTGCACATATCTCGTTCTCGGGGCACATCCGGATGAGGCAGACTACGAGTAAAACCAGGCCTCGAGTTTCCCAAGGTGGCCCATGACGGCTCGGTTGGACCAGCACTCGAAGAACCACTGGTCCGGGGGGTTAAAATAAAGATGACCCTCGGGCTCGCAAAAACCGGGGAAAAAAGGCTTAGGTGGCAAATGGTAAAACCAATGTTGGGCCTTCTTTGGAGAGTCTTATTCAAAGCGAACTGTCAAGGGGTCCCATAAATCACTTAACCGTGTAAGGAGCGCGAAATCAAGGAACATAACACGGTATGGCCGGAAACTAGAGGCGGCAAGTGTGGAACAAAACACCGGGCATAAGGCCGAGTCTTCCACCCTTTACCAAGTATATAGATGCATTAATTAAACAATAGATATATTGTGATATCCCAACAAGTAAACATGTTCAACAAGGAACAACATCTCCATGTTCAACAAGGAACAACATCTCCATGTTCAACAAGGAACAAACTTCATCTTCACCTGCAACTAGCGCTATAAGAGAAATTTGAGCAAGCGGTAACATAGCCAATCAGCGGTTTGCTAGGAAAGGATGATTAGGGGCTCGACATGGCAATATGGGAGGCATGATAAGCAAGTGATAGGCATCGTAGCATAGGCATAGCAAAAGCGAGCATCTAGCAAGCAAAGATAGAAGTGATTTGAGGTATGGTCATCTTGCACGCAATGTTCTCGAGTTGTCGAAAGCTTGATCCTCGTAAGCATTCTCAACAGGTTCCTCGTTCACGTACTCGTCTCCGGCTCTATCAAAGCAAGAACACAAACAATGGAACCACAATAAATCACGGTGCAATGCACAAGCAACATGATGCAATACATGGCATGATATGCGAGATGTGATATGCAATGCGTATCGTGCTCGGAAGGAAAATGATGAACCAGGAATCAACTTGCAAACCAAGTATGCGCTGGAAAGGTGAGATGATTTCGGTTGAAATCGATATAAAGATCACGGAATCGGATGAGCGGTTTGCAAATGACAAGCAAAACAAGAATGACACAAATCTGCCATTAACAGCATGATGCCACTTAGCAAGCAACAAGAAATTAAGCTACTGCACAAGCGTACCAACAAATCATATGGCAGTGATCTACTCAAGATGCTTGACAAAAGATGAACACTGAGCTACGGCTAAATCACACCATAACAGGTCCAAACAAGCATGGAAAAAGTGCAAAACATATCGACTTCACAGACTTAGAGAAAATCTTGAACATGGCGGAATCAGCATCGAGGAAGCAATGTTGAGCAAAGCAAACAACATGCTACAGGAACTTATAATAGCAAAACAAGGCATGGCATGAATCTACTCAAAGCATAGAACAAAAGTACCTTCTTGACCATGAGCCAAAGGGATCACAAAATGTAATAGCACCCATGTCAATATAGCAAGTTTAGTTAGCAGATTAAGGAAGCAGGGCATGACATTGAGAATTATGTGAAGCATCTTCATGAGCTCGATGCACTCACTACAGAGCATTTCATGATAAATAAGCATAAATCCATCAATAAGACATGGCATAGAAGCTATACATGACAAGAACAACATCATAGCATACGGATCAACTACAACAACCTTGGCAAAATTGAATAACATGTAAACAATCTGCGAGGAAACATTTTATAGCAAAAGTAGAGCTCGATTGACTCAAGCTATGGCACTCCATAATTGCAAACAAGGGCATGGATGGATAGTGAATAACATATGTTCAAATCATCCTTACTGAAGTATCTCAAAATATGCATGGATCTCTCGGTAGCATCAAGTTTACATGGCATAAAATATCAAGCAAAAGCAGGGGTTGAAATCAGCAACATCATGAAGCCTAGTTTGCATGCTTGTGCTAGTCACCACAGAGATCACAAAATAAATGGCATACACCCCTGTAAAGATGGCATGGCATATTACAAAACACATGTAGGACTCAAGATCATAAGCGTACACATCAATCATGACAAAAATGACAAAAGTGCATGTTACGATAAGAATTTGAAACTAACATCACATAGCCCTCTTCTAACAGCATTTCGGGCATAAAGATGAGCTCAAATGAAAATGATGCAATGAGATGGAATGATGTACTCATCGAGAAGAACAATTAGGTATGCTACGCCCAAAGCAGACCCACAGGTGCAAAGTTATGGCATGATGAAAATGCAATAAAATAATAGCCAGATCAATGGCTTAGAGAAATTTGGGGCTGGGGAAGTCAACCTAGATTGGATCGAACAGTGGTATCGGATCGAGTTCGCCCGGAGTTGGAGGAGGAGAGGCGAGGCGAGGCCGGCAGAGACAGCCGAGGCGGCGACCAGCGAGGCGGTGGCGGAGGCGATCGAGGCCGGACAGTGGCTGGCCAGTGAGGCGGCCCGGCGGCAGCCAGGCAGAGACAGCCCGGGAGGCCAGCGTGAGGGGCGAGGCAGGGGCAGACCTCTGGGCCTGACAGTGGCGATGTGGGGATGTGGAGCCCGCCCAGTGGCGGCCTTCTGCATTCGTCTGATGGTGGCAGGGCGTGTCCCGTGGCCGGAGGATTCGTCTAGGGTTAGGCCGGAATGATCAAGGGATTCGAGGGAGGGTGTTTTATAGGTAGAAGGAGCTAGGAAGCTCCAAATGAGGGTGTAGTTTTCGCCCACAGATCGTGATCGAGAGCGATGGACATGGAATTGACTTAGATGGGTTATTGGGCTATTTTGGAGGGTGTTGGCGGTGGCGGTGCGAGCTGCAATCTTATGTAGTCATTTTAAATTATGTAGTCAAGTATATAAATTTGAACAAAAATTCAACATTTTGCAACCATATGCTAGTTTCATCAAAAAGCTGGGTAGTCAATTGACTACCGGCAGCTGTGGTTAACCAGCGGGTGTTGGGCTGCAACAAAAAAGGCCTTTGAGAGTCACGGTTAACCGTTGGAGTACCATGCGAGCTCAAATGACCGAAACTTGACAGGTGGTCTACGGTGGTGTACCAAGGCCACTTGACAAACCTTGGTCCATTCGAGAAAGTTTAGTACCCTCTCACGGAAAAATGTAAAAGGGGCTTTGGGGACATAGGAGTGCGGGTTGCAAAGCGGACAGCGGGGAAAATGCTGGAATCATGAGGCGAACACGTATGCAAATGAGATGCACATGATGACATGATATGAAATGCATGACATGGACAAAATGCAAAGCGAAGACAAAAACCCAACCACGGAGGAATATCATATCACAATGCGAAAATGGCAAGAGTTGGAGTTACAAATATGGAAAGTTACATCCAGGGTGTTACAACACTCCACCACTACAAGTGGATCTCGTCCGAGATCTAGGACTGAAAGAACTCGGATATTCGGAGCGGAGGTGATCCTCGCGCTCGGTGGCTTCTCGGTGGAATGGTGTGACCACTTCACTTTCAAATTTGATTGACTTGTTGCGAGTCTTGCGCTCGGTTTCTTCAAGAATAACAGCAGGGGTGCTCATGATAAGAGATCTTCTTGGAGGTCAATTTCTTGAAGTTGATAGTGCGCTCGAGGAGTCTTGAAGCACTTGCGAAGCTGTGACACGTGAAACACATCGTGCGTTCGCGAAGTTGAATGAGCTCAAGTTGATGGCGAGATCACCTCTTTTGCCAATGATCTTGAAAGGACCCACGTATCTAGGGCAAGCTTCCCTTTAATACCGAGCGGCAGAGTGCCTTTCATTGGAGAGGCGGAGGTAGACATGGTCTCCGATTTCAAAAGCCACATCCGGTGCTTGTCATCATAATAGCTCTTACGGCGCGATTAAGCGGCTTTGAGATTCTCACGAATGACTTTGCACATTTCTTGACCACGTGATCAAGTCGTTGCCAAGAAGTTGGCGTTCACTGTCTCGGACCAATTGAGAGATCGGCACTTTACGCCATAGAAATTTGAATGGGGCCTTGCGAACTTCGCTTGGAAGCTGTTGTTGTAGGAGAACTTCGGCATATGGAAGACAATCTTCCACTTCATACGAAGGAAATGACACAAGCCTGAGCATATCTTGAGGATTTGATTGACTCGCTCGACTTGGCCACTTGTTTGAGGATGGAAAGCTGTGCTGAAAGCAGATGTTGGTGCCCATGGCCGTCTGAAAAGATCCCAAAACTTGGAGGTGAAGATGCTGCCACAGTGCAGAAGAGATCAATTGTGGAATGCCATGCAAGGAGACAATTCAGGTGTATAGCTACGCCAAGCGAGCTGCTGTGATGGATTCTTTGATAGGAAGAAAATGAGCCACTTTAGTAAGCTTGTCAATGACAACGAAGATAGCATCATTTCCACGCTTGGACTTAGGAAATCCAGTCACGAAGTCCATTTCGATATGATCAAACTTCCATTCGGAATAGAAAGAGGTTGGAGGAGACCAGCTGGTCGTTGGTGTTACCTTTCACTCTTCTCGGACATCACACTCATTCACGAATTGAGCAATTTCTCGCTTCATTCGAGTCCACCAATATACTGCTTGAGGTCATGGTACATCTTAGTACTTCGGGATGGATGGATAGAAGGGAATTGTGTGCCTCGTTCATAATGACTTCGTAGATCACCCTTAGGAACCACAATCCGGTCCTCGAAGAAAAGAATATCTTTGTCATCAATGTGGAAGCACTTGTACTTGGAAATGCCCTTGTCGATACCACATTTCACCTTTTCACCATGGTATCCGGAGTTGAGCCTCACAATTTGGTCTTCCAAAGTAGGAGAGACTATGAGGTTGGCAAGAAAGCCTTGAGGAACAACGAAGATTCAGCTTGCGAGCTTCACAGAGATCCGGTTGGAAGGGCTTGAGGATTAAAGCTGTTGCGATAAGCCTTCCTGCTCAAAGCATCTGCAATGACATTGGCCTTGCCGAGTATATTCAATACTTGGGTTGTACTCTTGAATCATTTCGACCCATCGAGTTTGCACGAGGTTGAGGTTGGGTTGAGTGAATATATACTTGAGACTCTTGTGATCGGTGAAAATGTCACTTTCCTTCCCAACAAGAGATGTCTCCATGTTATCAATGCATGGACAAGCCGTAACTCAAGATCGTGAGTGGGGTAGTTCTTTTCATTGAGCTTCGGTGGCGAGAGGTATAGGCCACAACTCTCTTCTCTTGCATTAACACAGCACGAGACCTTGAAGAAGCATCACGAAGAAAACTTGAATGGCTTGGATTCATCGGAGGAGTCAAGGCAGGGCTGTGACAGTTTCTCTTTGAGGTATTGAAAGCAACGTCACACTCGGAGACGGACATACTTCACATGCTTACGGAGGAGGTTGGAAAGAGGCTTTGCAATCTTAGAAAAATTCTCAGCGAATCTTGACAATAGCTTGCAAGTCCAAGAAAGCTATGGCTGCTTGACATTACGGAGGTTCCCAATTCATGCTACAGACACCTTCTCGGGATTAACAGCGATGCCCTTGGCGGAGATGATGTGACCAAGGTAAAGAACTTCATCAAGCCAAAATTCACATTTGGAAAACTTAGCATAAATTGATGCTCTCTGAGCTTGTCAAGCACCAATCGCAAATGTTTGGCATGATCCTTCTTATTCTTGGAGAAGACCAAAATATCATCAAGATACACCAAGGCGAATTCATTGGTGTAGGGTTGAAGATGAAGTTCATCATTCGAGAGAATGTTGGAGGAGCATTGACAAGGCGAAAGACATGACGGTATATTCATAAGAACCAAAGCTTGTTACGAAGCTGTCTTGGGAATATCTTGTTCACGAATCACGAATCTGATGATAACCCATCTGAAGGTCAAGCTTGGAGAACACTTTAGCACCTTTGAGTTGCTCGAAAAGCTCATTAATGTTGGGAAGTGGATACTTGTTCTTGATTGTCTTTTATTCAATGGGCGGTGTCGGCCTTGCAGTCGGTCCATGCCATCCTTCTACGGACAAAAGAACACCACAACCCCAAGGAGATGAACTTCGGTGCGATCAAACCCGATACTCTTGTTCATCGAGCTGCTTCTTCAATTCCTTCAGCTCATTAGGTCCAAGCTTGTATGGGCGCTTGCAAGCGGGTTCGTGCGGGCTCAAGATCGATGGCGAATTCAAGCGGCGGTGAGGAGGCATACCGGAAGCTCTTACGGAAAGACATCTTAATACTCACAAGCAATGGAATCTAAGAGATAGCATCAACTCGCCCTTCTCATTGAGAGAAAACAACGAATGGTTTCATCACGGCGGCATAGATGATCACATCATTAGAAGAGTGAGTCAATTGAATTTCACAGCAGCACAATCAAGTGAGCTTTGTCTTTGAAAATCGATCCATCCAAGAATAAGATCAATATCCAGTCACCAAGGACAATTGGTTTAGCAGAAATCTATAGTCGCCCATCTTGATACCGACATTGGAACTAACATGGTAGATCTCAAGCGCTTAGCGGAGAAATAACTTGCAATGCTCTAGGTAATGCCTCTGTATCAAAATTGTTAAATCGATGCAAAAGGATATGACATGAAAGAATCGATGCACCGGTATCAAATAAGACTTTTGTAGGAATATCATTAGCGAGAGATTACCCATTATCACATCGGTGAGATTCCTCCGCTTGAGCTGCATTCATCATGTTCACCTTTGCAGACTTGGGATTATGCTTGACCCTTTGCATTCTGGAAGATCTCACGGGAGGAGGAGGCGGGCGCCTTTGGTTGAAGCACTTGTTAGCATAGTGACCTTCTGTGCGACATTTGTTGCAAGTCACCTCTGAGGCGGGCGGTGATAAGGAGCATTTGACCTTGGAGCTTGAGAATTAGACTTGTTACGATAGCACAGGTTGGGTGGGTGGGAAGATCCACGACCACTGAGTTCTTCTGGCGATAAAAGGCGGTGGAGCGAAGGAGGAGGAAGAGTAGAACTTTTGCTGCTTAGCTGCCACTTGAGAGGAAGAAGAAGACTGAGCTGCATCCTGATTCTCTTCTTAGAAGCCTCACATTTGAGCTGGGCAGCTTCTTGCTTCATGCCATGTTGTAGAATTCATCATACTTTTACGGCTCAAAAAGCCACGAGAGCTAATTGCAGATCTTCTCTAAGACCACCTCTGAATTGATAGATCATACTCTTTTCATCGGGGCGTCTTGCTTAGCGAAGCGAGTTTCTGGAACTGGATATTGTATTGATACACGGACATGTTGCCTTGTTTGAGATTGCGGAACTCCTCACGCTTGCTCTCAACAACACTTTTCAGAAAGTGGTGAGCTTTGAAGTCTCGGCGGAACTCATCCCGGAGTAATTACGACCTCCTCTGGAATCTTTGTATTGTTGATACCACTCAGCAGCTTGGTCCTTGAGTTGAAGCGAAGCAAACTTGACAAAGTCCTCGGAGTCGACATTGCTACATTCAAAATGTTTGCAGATGTCCACAAGCCAATCATCGCGTTATGCGTGGCCTCGACCACGAAGTGAAAGACTTGGCTGATTAGCGTGGAACTGATTGAGGGTAGCAAAGTGCGGCTGGTTGTTGCCTTGGCCTTGATTTCCTTGATTGCCTTGCCCTTGGGTGCGCTCTTGCAAGAGTTGCAAAATCATCGAGCATTGGCATTGGTGGCTGCCATGATAGCTTGCCATGCCTCCGGGCGGAGGTGGAGGTGGAGGTTTGGTGACTCCCATCATTGCGATCCGGATTCGAGGCGGCGTTGGCGGAGCCATCTGAAGAGGTGACATCCGTTAGCACTTTGATAGACAGATGAACAAGTTGAATCAGCGGATAGAAATTGCAACATATAGTCTTCACAATAAACATTGAACAAGGATGAGCGAGTGAATTCCAAAGTTAACATCACCGTCCATTAAGGTGAGAAGCCACTTGATTAAGGTTTGATGAAAAAAATAACAAAATACATTGGAACAAATAAGTGGTAAGGATTACCCAATCACAAACCAAATATCTGCGGGAAGAAATGCTAGGAGCTACTTGAATCCCACCTATAAACTCGAAACTTTTTGGTTATGCAATCGGGTTGGGGATACTGGGGACACAAATATATCACCCAAACTAACAATACCTAGATCCGGTTGTATCCATCCGTCAACACATAACCAAGAAACCTTGAAATCATGTACCTCGACCTTGAAAAGCATCCGTTATCTGAGTCATGGAAATACTCGGCCGCCCGATCTTTGGGTTATCGGGTTATCTCACCAACAACTGTACAAAAGAGATTTTCGATGTCGGCAAAGCTCAGGTATTCCAAAACTGCGATAAAATTGTGGCGACAACACCTCGGAGCTCAACTCCCGGGACACTGCCACAACCCCTAAATGTCGGGAGGCACCAAGAACAATGTTCTCGTCACAAAACCATCGAACGATTCAAGATACCAGCGTGATCCTAAATTTTTTTTAGTGAAATTTGAGAGAGGAGAGTCAAAACTTCTCGTCAGGAGACCTCACCATGACAGAAGGGCTGGGGAGTAAAAGAATCCTACTCTCCGATATATATAATCCTAAGACTCAAAACATTTTGTTCTAGACTCAACAACATGACAAACAATCAGCGAGGGCTCCTAAGTCGGGGATGGCTCGATTACCAACTTATAGCGCCCTCGATGCGGCTATATCTCCCGCAGCGTGAAAGCACGACTTAGAGCATAACCGCATTGAAAGCAATGTCATAAGTGAGGTAATCTTCACACAACCCATGTAATACATAAGGAAAGAGATACATAGTTGGCTTACGATTAGCCACTTCACACAATACATAAATAAACATCCATCATCAGATTACACTCAAGGTCCGACTCTGGAACCAAAAATAAAGAAGACTACCCCAAATGCTACGGATCCCGATCGTCCCAAGCTGAGCTCCACTTGATCATCGGGAAAAGACACATAATAACGACCACGTTCCTCGTCGAACTCCCACTTGAGCTCGGTTCGTCACTGCCTTGGCATCGTCGGCACTGCAACTGTTTTGGTAGAATCTGTGAGTCACAGGGGACTCAGCAATCTCACACCCCAGAGATCAAGACTATTTAAGCTTATAGGAAGGACAGAGTTGTGAGGTGGAGGCGGCAGCAGCGACTAGCATATATGGTGGCTACATTACGCATAAAGAAGCGAGAGGAGAAGCAAGGCGCGGTCGTGAAGCTAGTAGCGATCAAGAAGTGATCTGAACTACTTCGTCAAACATAACTCCAACACGTGTTCACTTCCGGACTCCGCAGAAGAGACCATCACGGTTACACCTTGATTGATGTATTTTAATCAAAGGTCAACCGGGTTTTCTACAACGGACATTAACAAATTCCCATCGCCTCATAACATGAGCACGGCTTTGAAAGATAATACCTGCGGGGTGTCCCAACAGCCCATTATAAGCTCTCACGGTCAGCGAAGGATATTCCTTCTACGGGAAGACCCGATCGATCTCGGAATCCGGACTACAAGACATTTCGACAGCAATAAAACAAGACCAGCAAAGCCACCCGATTGTGCCGACAAATCCCGATAGGAGCTGCACATATCTCGTTCTCGGGGCACATCCGAATGAGACAGAATACGAGTAAAACCAGGCCTCGAGTTTCCCCAAGGTGGCCCATGGTGACTCGGTTGAGACCAGCACTCGAAGAAGCACTGGTGGGGGGTTAAAATAAAGATGACCCTCGGGCTCGCGAAAACCGGGGAAAAAACTAGGTGGCAAATGGTAAAACCAATGTTGGGCCTTCTTTGGAGAGTCTTATTCAAAGTCAAGCATCAAGGGGTCCATAAATCATCCAACCGTGTAAGGAGCGAAATCAAGGAACATAACACGGTATGCGGAAACTAGAGGCGGCAAGAGTGGAACAAAACACCGGGCATAAGGCGAGTCTTCCACCCTTTACCAAGTATATAGATGCATTAATTAAACAATAGATATATTGTGATATCCCAACAAGTAAACATGTTCCAACAAGGAACAACATCTCCATGTTCAACAAGGAACAAACTTCATCTTCACTGCAACTAACAGCAGCTATAAGAGGGCTGAGCAAAGCGGTAACATAGCCAATCAGCGGTTTGCTAGGAAAGGATGGTTAGGGGCTCGACATGGCAATATGGGAGGCATGATAAGCAAGTGATAGGCATCGTAGCATAGGCATAGCAAAAGCGAGCATCTAGCAAGCAAAGATAGAAGTGATTTCGAGGTATGGTCATCTTGCGCAAGGTTCTCGAGTTGTCGAAAGCTTGATCCTCGTAAGCGTTCTCAACAGGTTCCTCGTTCACGTACTCGTCTCGGCTCTACCCAAAGCAAGAACACAAACAATGGAACCACAATAAATCACGGTGCAATGCACAAGCAACATGATGCAATACATGGCATGATATGCGAGATGTGATATGCAATGCGTATCGTGCTCGGAAGGAAAATGATGAACCAGGCATCAACAGCAAACCAAGTATGCCGCTGGAAAATGAGATGATTTCGGTTGAAATCGATATAAAGATCACGGAATCGGATGCACGGTTTGCAAATGACAAGCAAAACAAGAATGACACAAATCTGCCATTAACAGCATGATGCCACTTAGCAAGCAACAAGAAATTAAGCTACTGCACCCAAACGTACCAGCAAATCATATGGGTGATCTACTCAAGATGCTTGACAAAAGATGAACACTGAGCTACGGCTAAATCACACCATAACAGGTCCAAACAAGCATGGAAAAAGTGCAAAACATATCAACTACACGGACTTAGAAAATCTGAACATGGCGGAATCAGCATCGGGAAGCAATGTTGAGCAAGCAAACAACATGCTACAGGAACTTATAATAGCAAAACAAGGCATGGCATTAATCTACTCAAATTATAGAACAAAAGTACCTTACTGACCATGAGCCAAAAGGGATCACAAAATGTAATAGCACCCATGTCAATATAGCAAGTTTAGTTATGATTCGACCAAGCAGGGCATGACATTGACAGAAATTATGTGGCATCTTGAGCTCGATGCACTCACTACAGAGCATTTCATGATAATATAAGCATACATCCATCAATAAGACATGGCATAGAAGCTATACATGAGACAAGAACAACATCATAGCATACGGATCAACTACAACAACCTTGGCAAAATTGAATAACATGTAAACAATCTGCGAGAAACATTTTATAGCAAAAGTAGAGCTCGATTGACTCAAGCTATGGCACTCCATAATTGCAAACAAGGGCATGGATGGATAGAGAATAACCATATGTTCAAAACATCCTTCTGAAGTATCTCAAAATATGCATGGATCTCTCGGTAGCATCAAGTTTACATGGCATAAAAATATCGACCAAAACATGGGCTGAAATCAGCAACATCATGAAGCCTAGTTTGCATGCTTGTGCTAGTCACCACAGAGATCACAAAAATACATGGCATACACCCTGTAAAGATGGCATGGCATATTACAAAACACATGTGGGACTCAAGATCATAGGGTGCACACATCAATCATGGCAAAAATGACAAAAGTGCATGTTACGATAAGAATCTGAAACTAACATCACATAGCCCTCTTCTAACAGCATTTGGGCATCAATATGAGCTCAAATGAAAATGATGCAATGAGATGAAATGATGTACTCATCTAGAAGAACAATACGGTATGCTACGCTCAAAAATGGAACCCACGAGTGCAAAGTTATGGCATGATGAAAATGCAATAAAATAATGACAGATCAATGACTTGGAGAAATTTGGGGGCTGGGAAGTCAACCTAGATCGGATCCGGAACCCGGCTCGGGCGCGGATCGAGGTTATCAAGCGGAGTTGGAGGGAGGAGGAGGCCGGGCGGCCTTGGACGGCCGGGGAGGCAGCGACCAGCGAGGAGGCCGTGGCAGGCAGTGGCCGAGGCTGGTCGAGCCACCCGCTGAAAGTGGCGTGGCGGCGGTGGCAGCGCTTGCCTGTGGGTGAGCCAGTGGCCTGACATGGCGGGGCAGACCTCGCTTGAAGCTGGTGGCCAGGCGATGTGGGGACGAGCCCATCACGTGGCCTGCGGTTCTTCGGTGGCCGTGGCCGGATGTCCGGCCGTCGGACGTACGTCGTGGGAGGATGGATTTCATCTAGGTTAGGGCGGAATGATCAAGGGATTTCGGGGAGGGTGTTTTTATAGGTAGAAGGAGCTAGGGCTCCAAATGAGGTGTAGTTTTGCCCACGATCGTGATCGAGCAGCGATGGACATGGAAGTGACTTAGATGGGTTATTGGGCTGTTTTGGAGGGTGTTGGGCTGCAACTTAAAAGAGGCCTTTTGAGTCACGGTTAACCGTTGGAGTACCAAGCGAGCTCAAATGACCCGAAACTTGGCAGGTGGTCTACGGTGGTGTACCAAGGCCACTTGACAAACCTCGGTCCATTCAGAAAGTTTAGTACCGCTCACGGAAAAATGTAAAGGGGCCAAGGGGACATAAGTGCGGATTGCAAAAGCGGACAACGGGGAAAATGCTCGGAATCATGAGATGAACACGTATGCAAATGAGATGCACATGATGACATGATATGAAATGCATGACATGGACAAAATGCAAAGCGAAGACAAAAACCCAACCACGGAGGAATATCATATCACAATGCGAAAATGGCAAGAGTTGGAGTTACAAATATGGAAAGTTACATCCGGGGTGTTACAGATCGTGGCTGCTCTAAGCAGCTTTATCTCCAGGAGTTAGGAGAAAAGGCATACCTCTTTACGCCTTCTTGGTAGCACGAACACTTCATGTGGGCCGGATGCAGCCGCAATGGGACTGGATGAAATAAAGACCTTATTGGCGGTAATCCGAGTACTAACAACGCCGAATATCGGCGAACCTATCTTTGCTGTACATAGCTGCAACACATCAAGTTGTAAGCCCGTACTCAAATGCGTTGAGCGAGAGAGGCTGGCGGATACAAATACCGCTCGAAGCGGTTTACTACGTGTCCACGGTCCTAACCCCATGCAAATCCCGATACCACGGTATCAAAAATAGCATATGTGGTGTTCATGGCATCCGGAAGCTTCGACACTACTTTCAAGAGTGTTCGATTACGGTGGCCTCGAAATACCATTAAATGACATAATAAATAACCGCGATGCTACGGGCGGATTGCCAAATGGGCCATTG
>JAHIAM010007120.1:0-61420 GCA_021605205.1 Aegilops longissima
GATGCATGAAGCAAGAGAAGTTTATGGAAGGGCTGAATGATGAGATGAGTATGCGAGTTGATGGTGGCAACTTTCAACAACTACCAGGAGTTGGTAGATAAGGCCCTAATGATTGAAGGAAAGCAGCAGCAAATTGAGAATCGTAAGAGGAAGTATGGACAAGGGAAGTATAACTCAGGAGCTCACCAGAAGCCTCGTTTAACCCCGAACTCGGGAGGACTTGTTCATAACCATGGAGGACTTAACCATACTGGAGGAGGATCGCATAATGGTGCGAAGAATGGGAATGGAAATGCAGCTAAGAATAATCAGAATCGCTCTAACCCAGCTACACCCGCCAAGAGGGACTTAAGCCAAGTTATTTGCTTTAAGTGCGGGAAGACATGGCACTATGCCAGCGCTGCCTGAAGGAAAGAATGGAAACAGAAATGGGCGCCGGAAGAAGCCCAATCCATTCAACAAAGGACAAGTGAACCACGTTAATGTGGAGGAAGTTGAAGAG
The DNA here is from genome assembly GCA_021605205.1 of Aegilops longissima. Taxonomy (NCBI): domain Eukaryota; kingdom Viridiplantae; phylum Streptophyta; class Magnoliopsida; order Poales; family Poaceae; genus Aegilops; species Aegilops longissima. The sequence goes on from JAHIAM010007120.1 coordinate 503, forward strand.
CAGCGAGACGCGGTAATAGGTAAGTTTTGGTTCGGTCATTTATCGCTATTGTTCTTTTCGATCTTGGTGCATCGCATTCATACATATCAAGGGATTTGTGGATAAGTTTAAGTTACCAACCCAGACCCTTAGGACCCCTCTTTTAGTGAGCTACTTTGGAGCAGAGTACATGGCTAGCAAGTGGTGCACCCAGATACCCTAATCATTGGCACGCATGTTTTCCGTCGACCTAATTATCTTGGAGTCGCAAGGATTGGATGTGATATTAGGTATGGATTGGATGTCAAAGTTTGGAGGAAGTATTGATTGTGCTAGCAAGTCAATTTATCTTACCACCCTAGAGGAAAAAGGATTAAGTATGTATCTAGGCATGTGCCTAGGAGGAGCCAAGTGAATACCCTCACGGGAGTTGTACAAGAGGAAGTACATGTAGTGAAGGATTATCCGGATGTTTTCGGAAGAGTTACGGGCATGCCACGGATCGAGACATCGAGTTTCTAATAGAACTAATGCAGTGCAGGGCCAATATCAAAGAGACCCTATCGGATGCCATAAATGATCGGAGGAAATTAAGAAGCGAGATCAAGGAGCTATTGGAGAAAGGTTACATTAAGTAGAAGTTCATCACCTTGGGGAGCCCCGGTACTTTTGGTGGAGAAGAAGGATAAATCCCTAAGGATGGTTGTTGATTACCGAGCTCACGAATGAAGTAGCGATAAAGAACAAGTATCCCTTACCAATGATTAATGATCTATTTGATCAGTTGCAAGGAGCTAAGGTGTTTTCTAAGATTGATCTATGATCAGGATACCATCGATTGAAGATCCGAGAAGGATATACCAAAGACAGCATTCACCACGATATGGATTATATGAGTATACGGTCATGTCATTTGGATGACTAATGCCCTGCCTATTTTATGAGTATGATGAACAAAGTGTTCATGGAGTATTTGGACAAGTTTGTTGTGGTGTTTATCGATGATATTATGGTTTACGAAGAGCGAAGAGGAGCACGAGAACACCTACGTTTGGTTCTTGAGAAACTCGGGAACACCAGTTATCGCCAAATTCAGCAAGTGCGAGTTTTGGTTGAAGGAAGTTGGATTTCTTGGGCATGTTATATCGGAGAGAGGTATAGCAGTAGATCGATAAAATTCAGTCGATCCTTTGAATGGTTGGCACCCACTTGATCGGTGAGATTCGCGATTTCCTTGGGTGGCAGGATATTATTGGAGATTCATTGAGAATTTTTCCAAGATTGCTAAACCAATGACAGAATTGCTAAAGAAGGATACCAAGTTCAAATGGACAGATGATTGTGAGACAAGCTTCCAAGAGTTGAAGAAGCGGTTGACTACAGCCCAGTCTTGACATTGCGGATATACATAAGGAGTTTCAAGTGTATTGTGATGCCTCTCGCTTGGGACTTGGATGTGTTCTTATGCAGGACGGAAAAGTTGTTTCGTATGCCTCACGAAAACTGAAGCCACATGAGTTGAACTATGCCACGCATGATTTGGAGTTAGCAGCTGTAGTACATGCGTTGAATACCTGGAGACATTATCTCATTGGAAACCGTTGTGATGTGTACACGGATCATAAGAGTTTGAAGTACATTTTCACACAGAAGGAGTTAAACCTCAGACAGAGGAGATGGCTGGAGCTTATAAAGGATTACGATATGAAGCTACACTACCATCCAGGAAAGGCCAACGTCGTAGCAGACGCTTTGAGTCGGAAGAGTTATGCCAATATCCTTGAAAGTAGAGGACTGCCAAAGGAGTTAGCCAGAGGATATTATGGAACATCGGTTGGAGATTGTTCCAAGAGGTTTTCTTGCAACAATGGAGGTTGATCGACCTTGTTAGAAAAGATTGAGGCGCTCAAAAGGAGGATAAAGAGATTGCTGAGATAAAAGAAAAGATGGGCAAAGGAAAAGCCAAAGGTTTTCGCGAGGATGAACCACGATACCTTGTGGTTTGAGGACGGATTTATGTGCCCAACAACTCGGAGATCGGAAGATAATACTTCAAGAGGCCCATGACTCACCATACTCGATTCACCCGGAAACACCAAGATGTATTTGGACTTGAAGGAGCGTTTACGGTGGACTGGTATGAAGAAGGATCTTGCCGAGTATGTAGCCGTTTGCGATGTATGTCAGAGAGTGAAGGCAGAGCATCAAAAGCCAGCAGGACTGTTACAGCCTATGCCAATACCCGAATGGAAGTGGGACAAACTTGGCATGGATTTTATCACTGGTTACCCAGAACCAAAGCAGGATATGATTCAATATGGGTAGTTGTGGATCGTTTGACCAAAGTAGCTCACTTCATCCCAGTGAAAAGAACTTATACAAGTGCCAAGTTGGCCAAGATATATATGACCAGGATCGTATGTTTGCACGGAGTTCCGAGGAGCATCGTATCAGATAGAGGAACACAGTTTACTTCAAAGTTTTGGCATCAACTACACGGACTTTGGGTACCAGTTGGAATTGATACAGCGTTCCACCCACAGATGGATGGATGACAGAGAGAGTTAACCAGATCCTGGAGGATATGTTAAGAGCCTGTGCGCTAGATTATGGATCTAGTTGGGATGACAATTTGCCGTACGTAGAATTCACATATAACAACAGCTACCAGGCCAGTTTGAAGATGGCACCGTTCGAAGCTCTGTATGGACGCGGATGTAGAACACCCTTGATGTGGGATGAGGTCGGAGACCGTCAGTTGTTTGGACCAGATTTGATCAAAGACTCAGAGGAGAAGGTTAAACTGATCAGAGACAGACTAAAGATTGCTCGGTCTAAGCGGAAGAGTTCGCAGATTCAAAACGCAAGGAAGTAACCTATGAAATTGGAGCGAGCCTATCTGCAGTATCACCCCGAGGGAGTGAAACATTTTGGAGTAAAGGAAAGTTAGCCCCAAGATTTGTAGGACCGTATCGTGTTTTCGAGCGAATGGGAGAGTTGCCTACAAGCTGGAGTTACCGAAGGACTGTCGGGAGTTCACGATGTGTTTCACGTATCTGGCGAAGAAGTGCCACGCTGAGATGGCCGACATACCATTGAAGGATCTGATGCCCTAGAGGCGTCTGAGTTGGATAGTAATTTGACTTATGAGGAGAAGCCGGTGAAGATTTTGGATTTCGACACCGGGTCACTCGCATGACAAAGTTATCAAGTTTTGTAAAGTTCGATTGGAGCCACCATACCGAGGAGGAAGCCACGGGGCGAGAAGATGATATTCGCAAGGACCATCCGCACCTATTTTCTAGCCAACCCGAATCTCGGTGAGATTCATCTTAAGGGGTAGGTTTGTAACATCCCAAATTTTCAATTTGGCATGTATACAAGTCATCCATGCATATCATATTTTAATGCATTCCGTTTGCCATCCTCGAAATCCTAAACAACTCAAGGACCCTCGGAGAAAGTTGAGGATTTTCCGATTTTCATATTTGAATTTTATCAAATAATGAAAGGCGAGGATTTTGGATTTTATTATTTTCTCTCGGAAAAATATTTCAAGTTTAAAATAAGCGAGAGGAGATAATATGACTTCTCCAAAAATAACTGAAATCTGGGAGGAAAATGTTAAAATCATTATTTGGATTTTATTTTATTTATTTGGAATTTTATTTGCCTAGAGAAAATTTGCATATATTTAAAATTGCATTTTAGGGGCCAAGAAAAGTTCATCTTGTTCTAAATATTTTATTTAGGCAAAGAAAACTTGTTTTGGCATTTTAGATTTTATTTATTTTCTAGGATTTTTATAATTTTTGGCGGAATGTTTTTTAAAGGAATCATACTGACCGGGCTAACGGCCCAGTGAGCAAACCGGCCCAAGTCGCCGCCGCCTCCGCTTCTTGCGTCGCGCCTTCTCGCGGACTGAGTCGAGGCGGACTCCTCCCGCCGCCTTGCCCCCTCCTCCAAGCCACCTCTCCCACTCTTTATAGACCGCCCCCTCCTCTCCCTTAGCCACCACCACCGCCGCCCGCCGCCCGGACCGGGGCCAGAGCCGAGCCCGAGCAGCCGCCGCCGCCGCCGCCTCCAGCCGTCGCCCCTCGCCGGAGCAGCCGTCGCCCACGGGACGATCGCGGAGGTAGCCCTCGTCGCTTGTTTTTTAAATAACCCTTCGGTTTTTTGAAAAAACCCTAGCCCGTTTTTTATATTAGATCGGTTTTATTTCCGGTTTATTTATTTTGAGAACGTTCACCCGTTCGTTCGTTTTTACGAACCGTTCATCGTTTAGTTTCCGCTAACGAACGTTCGTTCGTTTAGCCGTTAAATCGTTTTCTTTTATCGGTTTTATTCGCGATTATTCGATTTGATTTTGAACCAATGTTCAAATTAGTATAACTTTTCGCTCGTTTATCGAATCAGGCGATTCAAGCGCTGGAGTTTCATCTCGAAACCCTCTTTCGAATAGCCAACTTAAACCAGTTTTGTCTTTGTAAAATTTGACTCTAGTTCAGATTAGTAAACGGATCTTGTTTCTCTCGCCGTTTGAGTTTCGTTGTTTCGTTTGGTTTGATTCTTTTTGCAAACCGGAGTTCTTAAGTTGAACTCTCCGGTCAACCCTTTCAGTTGAAGTTTTGTTTGTGCATCTTTGTTTTTGCTTATGTATGCATTGTTTGCTTGCGATAGAATTCCCGAGTCTGAGCGTGTTACTCTGAGTCTCTAGGATTCACGGATCGTCGGCAAGGCAAGTAACACTTGATCATACCTTTTCATACCCAGTTTTATGCATTAGCTCAATCCTCAAACATTGCATGATTAGGATGTCATTAATTTGTGGGTTGGGAAGTAGATGATGTGGTAGGAACCTATTGCCCTTGTTACTATCAAACCCTTGGGAGTTACTTTGCGTGTTGCTTATATTGCCATGCTATGCTCGTAGACGTGGTTTGGGTTTGAGAGATATTCACGACAGATGTGAGATTGTAAATTAATGTTTTACTTTAAGGTGGCAATTTAAATACACATCTGGGTGGATTGAGGCACCTGGGGAACCCAGTGTTGTCTGTTTTTAATTTTGGAAATCCGGGGTACCGTGTGATCTTCTAAGGACCGCCACCAGGCTCAAAGGGGCGAGACTATTCATGCTAGAAACTTCCGTGTGCAGCCACAAGCTATTATGGGCTCTAGCATAGTTGAGTAAGTTACGTGAAGCTCTCGAAGAGGTAGATCAGCAGGTAGTGGGTTTTATAGGTTTGGTATGATCTATCCAGGAGTAGAGAGTTAATGTTTCTGAAAGACGTGTCTCGGTCATCCGTTTCTCAAACACCAGGTAGTGCGAGAAACCAACGGAGGCGATCGAGTCTTGTGGGGAAAAGTGCGCAAACCTCTGCAGAGTGTACAATCTAATCATGGTTAGCCGTGTCCCCAGTTATGGACAGTTCTGAGTATCTAGTACCTGAGTATTCACATGTATCCCATCACTCTAAATTAATATTGTTGGGTTGTTAATCACTTTAATTGGGATTGAGTTGGGGTTATACCTTCTCAATGTTGTTCCTTTGATATAGGGAAAAATTGGCTTTATGCAAAACTGTAACCATAGAGCTATTCCACCAGCCATATATGCATGTAGTATAGCTTATTCTTTCATTACTCTCTATGTGTTACATTGCCAGTATATTCCATGTGCTGACCCGTTCTCGGGCTGCAACATAGTATGTTGCAGACTTTTCAGACGAGGAGTAAGGATTGGTAGGTCGTTGCCGTGCAGCTCAGTTATGCCGTTGGAGTTGATGGACTCACTTTATCTTCCAAGCCTTCCGCTGTTATCGCATTAGATGGCCTTAAGCCATATTATTGTAATAAGTTCTCTTTTGAGACATTCGATGTAATAAGTGTGTGATTGCTACTCTGTTATAAATCCTTCGAGTACTGTGTGTGTCAGCATTACCGATCCAGGGATGACACAGAAGCACAGAGACTTGACCATCTGAGGTCGGGTCGCTACAATATATTGGGAATCAAGACTATAGAGATAGATCAAGACTCTTAATTGGACTTTCACAAAGCACATACCTTGATTTAAATTTTCAAAAAGTTCAAAATGGATCAGTCAAGGAAAGGGTTCTTGCCTATGTTACAAGTTGTGAAGTTGAGTCAGACTCAATGCCCGACCACAGCAAAAGATAGAGATGAAATGAAAGTCATTCCCTATGCTTCAGCCATAGGTTCTATCATGTATGCAATGTTGTGTACTAGACCTGATGTGTGCCTTGATATAAGTTTAGCAGGGAGGTACCAAAGTAATCCAGGAGTGGATCACTGGACAGCGGTCAAGAACATCCTGAAATACCTGAAAATGACTAAGGATATGTTTCTTGTTTATGGAGGTGACAAAGAGCTCGTCATAAATGGTTACGTCGATGCAAGCTTTGGCACTGATCCGGATGACTCTAAGTCACAAACCGGATATGTATTTATATTGAATGGTGGGGTTGTCAGTTGGTGCGGTTCCAAGCAGAGCATCGTGGCGGGATCTATGTGTGAAGCGGAGTACATAGCTGCTTCAGAAGCAACAAATGAAGGTGTCTGGATGAAGGAGTTCATAAATGATCTAGGTGTAATACCTAGTGCATCGGGTCCAATAAAAATATTTTGTGACAATACTGGAGCAATAGCCTTGGCGAAGGAATCCAGATTTCACAAGAGAACCAAACACATCAAGAGACGCTTCAATTCCATCCGCGATCAAGTCAAGGAGGGAGACATAGAGATTTGCAAAATACATACGGATCTGAATGTTGCAGACCCGTTGACTAAGCCTCTCTCACGAGCAAAACATGGTCATCACCAAGACTCCATGGGTGTTAGAATCATTACTATGTAATCTAGATTATTGACTCTAGTGCAAGTGGGAGACTGAAGGAAATATGCCCTAGAGGCAATAATAAAGTTGTTGTTTATATTTTCTTATATCAAGATAAATGTTTATTATTCACGCTAGAATTGTATTAACTGGAAACTTAGTACATGTGTGAATACAAGAGTGTCCCTAGTATGCCTCTACTTGACTAGCTTGTTAATCAAAGATGGTTTAGTTTCCTAACCATAGACATGTGTTGTCATTTGATGAACGGGATCACATCATTAGAGAATGATCTGATGGACAAGCCATCCGTTAGCTTAGCATAATGATCGTTTAGTTTTATTGCTATTGCTTTCTTGATGACTTATACATATTCCTCTGACTATGAGATTATGCAACTCCCCAATACCGGAGGAACACTTTTTGTGTTATCAAACGTCACAACGTAACTGGGTGATTATAAAGATGCTCTCTGGTGTCTCCGATGGTGTTTGTTGAGTTGGCATAGATCGAGATTAGGATTTGTCACTCCATGTCTCGGAGAGGTATCTCTGGGCCCTCTCGGTAATGCACATCACTATAAGCCTTGCAAGCAATGTGACTAATGAGTTAGTTGCGGGATGATGCATTACGGAACGAGTAAAGAGACTTTCCGGTAACGAGATTGAACTAGGTATGAAGATACCGACGATCAAATCTCGGGCAAGTAACATGCCGATGACAAAGGGAATAACGTATGTTATTATGCAGTTTGACCAATAAAGATCTTCGTAGAATATTTAGGAACCAATATGAGCATCCAGGTTCCGCTATTGGTTATTGACCGGAGAGGTGTCTCGGTCATGTCTACATAGGTCTCGAACCCATAGGGTCCGCACGCTTAACGTTTGATGACGATTTGTATTATGAGTTATGTGATTTGATGACCGAAGTTTGTTCGACGTCCTGGATGAGATCACGGACATGACGAGGAGTCTCAAAATGGTCGAGAGGTAAAGATTGATATATTGGACGAAGGTATTCAGACACCGGAATGGTTTCAGGACGTTTCGGATATTTATCGGGGAACCGAGGGGTTACCGGAACCGCCCGGGGAAGTTATGGGCCTTAATGGGCCATAAGGGAGAAGGAGAGGGAAGGCCACAAGGTAGTGCTGATCATGGTAGCTCGAGGGACGTCACCGTGCTAAACATGTGCTGAACACGGAGGTGTCGTACATTCGGCACTTGGATCTGTTGGATCATGAAGACGTTCCACTACATCAACCACGTTACTAAACGCTTCCACTTTCGGTCTGCGAGGGTACGTGGACACACTCTCCCGTCTCGTTGCTATGCTTCTACTAGATAGATCTTGCATGATCAATATTTTTGAATTACTACGTTCCCCAACAAGTAGTTCATCACAGAAATAAGTTCCAGTGATTCCTACACCAATTAGTGAGGAAGGTAATGATGATGATCATGAAACTTCAGATCAAGTTACTACCGAACCTCATAGGTCAACTAGAGTACGATCTGCACCAGACTGGTATGGTAATTCTGTTCTGGAGCTCATGTTACTTGACCATGACGAACCTATGAACTACGAGGAAGCGATTATGAGCCAAGATTCCATGAAATGGCTTGAGGCCATGAAATCTGAGATGGAATCCATGTATGAGAACAAAGTGTGGACTTTGGTTGACTTGCCCGATGATCGGCAAGCCATAGAGAATAAATGGATCTTCAAGAAGAAGACTGATGCTAACGGTAATGTTACTATCTACAAAGCTCGAATTGTTGCAAAAGGTTTTCGACTAGTTCAAGGAGTTGACTACGATGAGACCTTCTCACCCGTAGCGATGCTTAAGTCTGTCCAAATCATGTTAGCAATTGCTACATTTTATGATTATGAAATTTGGCAAATGGATGTCAAAACTGCATTCCTTAATGGATATCTTAAAGAAGAGTAGTATATAATGCAACCAGAAGGTTTTGTCGATCCTAAAGGTTCTAACGAAGTGTGCAAGCTCCAGGGATCTATTTATGGACTGGTACAAGCTTCTCGGAGTTGGAATATATGCTTTGATAGAGTGATCAAAGCATATGGTTTCATACAGACTTTTGGAGAAGCCTATATTTACAAGAAAGTGAGTGGGAGCTCTATGGCATTTCTAATATTATATGTGGATGACATATTGTTGATTGGAAATAATACAGAATTTCTGGATAGCATAAAAGGATATTTGAATAAGAATTTTTCAATGAAAGACCTTGGTAAAGCTGCTTATATATTAGGCATCAAGATCTATAGAGATAGATCAAGACGCTTAATTGGACTTTCACAAAGCACATGCCTTGATAAAGTTTTGAAGAAGTTCAAAATTGACCAGTCAAAGAAAGGGTTCTTGCCTCTGTTACAAGGTGTGAAGTTGAGTCAGACTCAATGCCTAACCACTGCAGAAGATAGAGAGAAAATGAAACTCATTCCCTATGCCTCAGCAATAGCTTCTATCATGTATGCAATGCTGTGTACCAGACCTGATGTGTGCCTTGCTATAAGTAATCCAGGAGTGGATCACTGGACAGCGGTCAAGAACATCCTGAAATACCTGAAAAGGACTAAGGATATGTTTCTCATTTATGGAGGTGACAAAGAGCTTGTCGTAAATGGTTATGTCGATGCAAGCTTTGACACTGATCCGGATGACTCTAAGTCACAAACCAGATACATATTTATATTTAATGGTGGAGTTGTAAGTTGGTGCAGTTCGAAGCAGAGCGTCGTGGCGGGATCTACGTGTGAAGCGGAGTACATAGCTGCTTTGGAAGCAGCAAATGAAGGAGTCTGGATGAAGAAGTTCATATCCGATCTATGTGTAATACCTAGTGCATAGGGTCCAACGAAAATATTTTGTGACAATACTAGAGCAATTGCCTTGGCGAAAGAATCCAGATTTCACAAGAGAACCAAACACATCAATAGTCGCTTCAATTCCATTCGCGATCAAGTCAAGGAGGGAGACACAGAGATTTGCAAAATACATACAGGTGTAAATGTTGCAGACCTGTTGACTAAGCCTCTTCCACGAGCAAAACATGATCAGCACCAAGACTCCATGGGTCTTAGAATCATTACTATGTAATCTTGATTATTGACTCTAGTGCAAGTGGGAGACTGAAGAAATATGCTCTAGAGGCAATAATAAAGTTGTTATTTATATTTACTTATATCATGATAAATGTTTATTATTCATGCTAGAATTGTATTAACCGGAAACTTAGTACATGTGTGAATACATAGACAAAACAGAGTGTCCCTGGTATGCCTCTACTTGACTAGCACGTTGATCAAAGATGGTTATGTTTCCTGACCATAAACATATGTTGTCATTTGATGAGCGGGATCACATCATTAGAGAATGATGTGATGGACAAGACCCAACCGTTATCTTAGCATTATGATCGTTTAGTTTTATTGCTATTGGTTTCTTCATGACTTATACATATTCCTCTAACTATGAGATTATGCAACTCCCGAATACCAGAGGAACACCTTGTGTGCTATCAAACATCACAACGTAACTGGGTGATTATAAAGATGCTCTACAGGTGTCTCTGAAGGTGTTTTTTGAGTTGGCATAGATTGAGATTAGGATTTGTCCGAGTATCGGAGAGGTTTCTTTGGGCCCTCTCGGTAATGCAGATCACTATAAGCCTTGCAAGCAATGTAACTAATGAGTTAGTTGCGGGATGATGCACTCCGGAACGAGGAAAGAGACTTGCCGGTAACGAGATTGAACTAGGTATGATGATACCGACGATCTAATCTCGGGCAAGTAACATAACGATGACAAAGGGAATAACGTATGTTGTTTTGCAGTTTGACTGATAAAGATCTTTGTATAATATGTAGGAGCCAATATGAGCATCTAGGTTCCACTATTGGTTATTGACCGGAGATGTGTCTCGGTCATGTCTACATAGTTCTCGAACCCGTAGGGTCCTCACGCTTAATGTTCGATGACGATTTGTATTATGAGTTATGTGTTTTGGTGACCGAAGGTTGTTCCGAGTACTGGATGAGATCGCGGACATGATGAGGAGTCTCAAAATGGTCGAGAGGTAAAGATTGATATATTGGAAGGTTATATACGGACATCGGAATGGTTCCGATAAGGTTCGGGGATTTATCGAACTACCGGGAGGCTAGCGGAACCCCCGGGGAAAGTTAATGGGCCTATTGGGCCATAGTGGAGGTGAGGAGGCATGCCTCAGGAGGTGGAGTGCGCCCCCCTTGCCCAATCTGAATTGGACAAGGGGAGGGGGCGCGGCCTCTCTCTTTCCTTCTCCCTCTCCCTCCTTTCCCCTTTCCCCCTCTCCGTTGGAAGGAAGGGGGGAATCCTACTGGGAATGAAGTCCTAGTAGGACTCCCCCTCTTGGCGTGCCCCCCTTGGGCTGGCCTACTCCTCCCCCTGCTTTATATACGTGAGCAGGGGGGCACCCCAAAGTCAATAGTTGTTTCTTAGCTGTGTGCGGTGCCCCCCTCCATAGTTTACTCCTCCGATAATAGCGTCATAGTGATTAGGCGAAGCCCTGCGTGGATCACATCACCAACACCATCGCCACGCCGTCATGCTGACGAAACTCTCCCTCGACCCTCTACTGGATCAAGAGTTCGAGGGACGTCATCGAGCTGAACGTGTGCTGAACACGGAGGTGCCGTACGTTAGTACTTGGATCGGTTGGATCATGAAGACATTCAACTACATCAACCGTGTTAACATAACGCCTCCGCTTTCGGTCTACGAGGGTACGTGGACACACTCTCCTCGTCTCGTTGCTATGCATCTCCTAGATAGATCTTGCACGATCTCTAAGGTCACCGCGCCATCATGCCGCCGTCGTCGTGCCAAATCATCTACACCACCTCAGTCATTTGAATCACATCACCACCTTCAACACAAACAAACACGAGATCCTCTCTGATCACCGTTGATCTGCCCTCAACCAAGACAAGGCGGGAATGGATCAAGGGGGGTAAAGCTAACACAAATGCCTCCAACAATTCCTTGCACCATCTGCCTCGTTGTCACTAAGATGTCAGAGGGAGACGAAGGAGGAAGGCAACGTGTGGGGGCACGGGATCCAAACTCTGTGTGAGGCAAGGTGATGGAACCGAGCCACCGACAATGTGCTGGACCAGGGAAGAAGCCCCCAACCAAGACCGGGGTGTCCACCCGCCGTACAACCACATTCGTGTTCCCCACGTCTGCATTTTTCACTGCCACGGTTGCACGTCACCATGCCGCCATCTCTATCTCAGGCCAATACAAATCCACCCCGAGTTCTGCTGCCGCCGTTAGCCACACGGGTGTCATCCGACAGCAGCAAGGAGATTGAGACGAGGGGAGCAAACGGGAAAACCAAATCATGGTGGCCGCCTGAACGCGGGGACACTCTTGCTTGGTTTTAGTTGTTTTTAAAATCTGCATATACCTTTTATTTTAACATGATTCTAGCGATAACACACCCAACCACATCTATTTATATTCTTTTGAAGGAAATCATCATGGCACTTTATTTAAAATTGTGGCAGTGTTACATCATTGAGAACATGAGATAATAAACAACTGCGAGCAACATTTGCCCAAACGAAACTTAATTATCATAATAGTATCGCGGAGCCACATTAAACCCATTAAGAGGCGCTAGAATGGTGGCCAACCCGCCACACCATGTGGCGCATGCTGGTTGGTCACGATGAGAAAGGTATTTTTAGTGTTTTGTAAATAGTAGGGAGACTTTTTTTGAGAGAAAAGTTTTTCTAGGCTTTTTTCCTTTTAAGATGGTTGTGATGTCCACGTGATGTGATAATATTTTTTAGAAGTTTAACATATGATGGTGAGGTGCGCATAACTTCCTCGCAACACTAGTAGAAAACAGGGCTTTGGTCCAGGCCTGGCCAGCACATTAGTCCCGGTTCAGTCACGAACCGGGACCCATGGGGGCATAGGTCCTGGTTCGTGAGGCCAGGGGGCCGGCCGGGCCTCATGGATCATTGGTCCCGGTTCGTCTGGATCCTTTGGTCCCGGTTCCAGACACGAACCGGGACCAATGTGCCTCCCTCCTGGCCCACGACCATTGGTCCCGGTTCGTGGCTGGAACCGTGACCAAAGGACCCTCTTTGGTCCCGGTTCCAGCCATGAACCGGGACCAATGAGATGCCTATATATACCCCCTCGCCTGCGAGCAGAGCACTCCATGATGTCTACTACACAACCTTCTTCTTGTAGACGTTGTTGGGCCTGCAAGTGCACAGGTTTGTAGGACAGTAGCAAATTTCCCTCAAGTGGATGGCCTAAGGTTTATCAATCCGTGGGAGGCGTAGGATGAAGATGGTCTCTCTCAAACAACCCTGCAACCAAATAACAAAGAGTCTCTTGTGTCCCCAACACACCCAATACAATGGTAAATTGTATAGGTGCACTAGTTCAGCGAAGAGATGTTGACACAAGTGCAATATGGATGGTAGATAAAGGTTTTTGTAATCTGAAAATATAAAACAGCAAGGTAACTAATGATAAAAGTGGCGTAAGCGGTATTGCAATGATAGGAAACAAGGCCTAGGGTTCATACTTTCACTAGTGCAAGTTCTCTCAACAATAATAACATAGATAGATCATATAACAATCCCTCAACATGCAACAAAGAGTCACTCCAAAGCCACTAATAGCGGAGAACAAGCGTAGAGATTATGGTAGAGTGCTGAAACCACCTCAAAGTTATTCTTTCGGATCAATCTATTCAAGAGTTCATACTAGAATAACAACTTAAGACACAAATCAACCAAAACCCTAATGTCACCTAGATACTCCATTGTCACCTCAAGTATCCGTGGGCATGATTATACAACATGCATCACACAATCTCAGATTCATCCAACCAACACAAAGTACTTCAAAGAGTGCCCCAAATTTTCTACCAGAGTGTCAAGAACGTGTGCCAACCCCTATGCATAGGTTCATGGGCGGAACCCGCAAGTTGGTCACCAAAACATACATCAAGTGGCACATGATATCCCATTGTCACCACAGATAAGCACGGCAAGACATACATCAAGTGTTCTCATAAAAGACTCAATCCGATAAGATAACTTCAAAGGGAAACTCAATTCATCACAAGGGAGTAGAGGGGAGAAACATCATAAGATCCAACTACAATAGCAAAGCTCGGGATACATCAAGATCGTGCCATAGAGGGAACACGAGAGAGAACACGAGAGAGAGAGATCAAACACATAGCTCTTGGTACATACCCTCAGCCCGAGGGTGAACTACTCCCTCCTCGTCATGGAGAGCGCCGGGATGATGAAGATGGCCACGGTGATGGATTCCCCCTCCGGCGAGTGCGGAGCAGGCTCGAGAGGTTTTGGTGGATCTGAGAGGCTTTGCGGCGGAACTCGATCTATCTTGATATTCGATGTTTTTAGGTGCGTGAGGCTTATATAGGCGAAAGAAGTCGGTCGGGAGGTGCTCGAGGGCCCACGAGACAGGGGTCGCGCCCTGGGGGCCCTCCTATCTCGTGGCTGCCTCGAGATCTTCGACGTGAACTCCAGTCTCCAGGATCATATTCTTCCCAAAAATAACGCTGCTGAAGGTTTCATTCCGTTTGGACTCTGTTTGATATTCCTTTTCCTCGAAATACTGAAACACGCAATAAAACAGCAATATGGGTTGGGCCTCCGGTTAATAGGTTAGTCCCAAAAGTAATATAAAAGTGTATAATAAAGCCCATAATCATTCAAAACACATAGTAATATAGCATGAATGCTTCATAAATTATAGATACGTTGGAGACGTATCAGCATCCCCAAGCTTAATTCCTACTCGTCCTCGAGTAGGTAAATGATAAAAGAAATAATTTATGAAGTGTTAATGCTAGAAGGTGCACAATTTTGATCAATGATAATTTCGATCACCTTTTCTAGCATGATAATATGTCATAACAATAGTTCATCTCATAAAACTTTTCATAATCAAATAACAAGCAATTCACATGTTAAAGCATAGACCGTAAACTTTCTTGAAAACTAGCAAACTTCATTCTTAGTCATTCAAACAATTGCAATTCATCTTATTTTCAGGAATAACAAACTCCACATACTCAACTATCATATAGTCTTCTACAATTGCTAACACTCACGCAATACTAATGGTTATGGAGTTTCAATCGGACACTGAGAAAGATAGGGGCTTATAGTGTTGCCTCCCAACGTATTCACCTTTGGGTGATGTCAACAATAATAGTTCATGCTAACTTACATCCAATTGGATATATATATATATATCAGGATCTTCCCAACACGAGGAGCTTGCCAAAGGATAAAATGAAAAAGGGAAAGGTGAATCTCACCTTGACTCTTGCATAAAGTAAAAGACATAAAGTAAAAGATAAGCCCTTCGCAGAGGGAAGCAGATGTTGTCATGCGCTTTTAGGGTTGGATGCACAAAATCTTAATGTGAAAGAACATTACTTATATTGCCCCTTGTATTTGGACCTTTATTATGCAGTCTGTAGCTTTTATTGCTTCCCTAACAAGATCGTACAAAGCTTATTTTCTCCGCACTAATAAGTCATGCATATTTAGAGAGCAATTTTTATTGCTTGCACCGATGACAACTTACTTGAAGGATCTTACTCAATCCATAGGTAGGTATGGTGGACTCTCATGGCAAAACTGGGTTTAAGGATATTTGGAAGCACAAGTAGTATCTCTACTTGGTGCAAGGAATTTTTGGCTAGCATGAGGGGGAAAGGCAAGCTCAACATGTTTGAATGATCCATGACAATATACTTTAACTGAGATGTCAGAAAACATAACCCATTATGTTGTCTTCCTTATCCAACATTAACTCTTTAGCATGTCATACTTAATTAGTGCTCCCAACTATAAAATATGTCTAGGATAGTATATTTATATGTGAAATCTCTCTTCCTTCAATATTCTTTCATGAATTGTTCAAATGACCAATACAACGCTTGCTAACCTTCAATAAATTTACAACCTCTACTTCTTAGACGTGAAGTCATTAATCCCCATGGGATAAGAAAATGAGGCAAATATAATTTCAGATTTATGACAATCAACTCATTCAACCATTTACTCATAGGATATAAGTGAAGCACACGAGTAAATGACAAACTACTCCAAAAAGATATAAGTGAAGATCAACAAGTAGCTAAATAATTATGTAACTATGCGAAGACTCTCTCTCATTTAATAATTTCAGATCTTGGTATTGTATTCAAACATCAAGAAAAACAAAATGACATTGCAAGGATAGCACAACTCATGTGAAGAAGCAAAAACTTAGGCTCAACCGATACTAACCGATAGTTGTTGAAGAAGAAAGGTGGGATGCCTACCGGGGCATCCCCAAGCTTAGATGCTTGAGACTTCTTGAAATATTATCTTGGGGTGCCTTGGGAATCCCCAAGCTTGAACTTTTGTGTCTTCCTAATTCCTTTCATATCATGGTTTCTCTTTTTATCAAAAGCTTCATACACACAAAACTCAACAAGAACTCGTGAGATAGGTTAGTATAAACCAATGCAAAACCTTATCATTTTTTACTGTGACAAATTACTAAAATTATTATTCAACGTTGAATACAAAATGTCTCTGCATATTTAATACTCCTATCCTTAAATAGAATCATTAAACAAGCAAACATATGCAAACAATCAAACATAACAGCAATCTGCCAAAACAGTACAGTCTGTAAATAATGCAAGAGTATCAATACTTCCCTAACTCCAAAAATTATGAAATAAAATTCCCACTGTACTAAATTTATCAGAGCTCAATATGCAAAAAAATTCAACATTATACCATTCTCTGACTTTTCAAGGGAATTTCTGCAACAGCGGTAAACTTTCTGTTTTCAAACAGCAACATGTATAGTAGCAAAATAAGCATGGCAAAGGCTATCGTTGACTTTTTTATTGAAACTAAAGATGCAAAACATTATTCTAAATAACAGCAAGAAAAAACTAACAAGAGAAAATGACGCTCCAAGCAAAACACATATCATGTGGTGAATAAAAATATAGCTTCAAGTAAAGTTACCGATGAACGCAGATGAAAGAGGGGATGCCTTCCGGGGAATCCCCAAGCTTAGGCTCTTGGTTGTCCTTGAATATTACCTTGGGGTGCCTTGGGCATCCCCAAGCTTAGGCTCTTGCCACTCGTTATTCCATAGTCCATCGAATCTTTATCCAAAACTTGAAAACTCCACAACACAAAACTCAACAGAAATCTCGTAAGCTCCGTTAGCGAAAGAAAACAAAACACCACTTCAAGGTACTGTAATGAACTCATTATTTATTTATATTGGTGTTAAACCTACTGTATTCCAACTTCTCTATGGTTTATAAACTATTTTACTAGCCATAGATTCATCAAAATAAGCAAACAACACAATGAAAACAGAATCTGTCAAAAACAGAACAGTCTGTAGTAATCTGTAACTAACACAAACTTATGGAACTCCAAAAATTCTAAAATAAATTAGTGGACCTGAGGAATTTGTCTAGTAATCATCTGAAAAAAGAATCAACTAAATAGCACTCTCCAGTAAAATGTTGAAGCTAATCTCGTGAGCGCTAAAGTTTCTGTTTTTTACAGCATGATCATAAAGACTTCACCCAAGTCTTCCCAAAGGTTCTACTTGGCACAAACACTAATTAAAACATGAAAACACATCTAACCAGAAGCTAGATGGATTATTTATTCCTAAACAGAACCAAAAAGAAATAAACGAAAATAAAATTGGGTTGCCTCCCAACAAGCGCTAACGTTTAACGCCCCTAGCTAGGCATGATGATTTCAATGATGCTCACATAAGAAATAAGAATTGAAACATAAAGAGAGCATCATGAAGAATATGACTAGCACATTTAAGTCTAACCCACTTCCTATGCATAGGGATTTTGTGAGCAAACAACTTATGGGAACAATAATCAACAAGCATAGGAGGACAAAACAAGCATAACTTCAAAAATTTAAGCACACGGAGAGGAAACTTGATATTATTGCAATTCCTACAAGCATATGTTCCTCCCTCATAATAATTTTCAGTAGCATCATGAATGAATTCAACAATATAACCAGCACCTAAAGCATTCTTTTTATGAATAATAGTGGGAGCAAACTCACCAAAATAATTATCATGTGAGGCATAATCTAATTGAAAACTAAAATCATGATGACAAGTTTCATGGTTATCATTATTCCTAATAGCATACAAGTCATCACAATAATCATCATAGATAGCAACTTTGTTCTCATAATCAATTGGAACGTCTTCCGAAATAGTGGAATCATCACTAAATAAAGTTGACACTCTTCCAAATCCACTTTCATGTTCATCACAATAAGATTCAACATCCTCCAAAATAGTGGGATCACTACTTTCTAAAGTTGACACTCTTCCAAACCCACTTTCATCAATATAATCATCATAAATAGGAGGCATGCTATCATCAAAATAAATTTTCTCATCAAAGCTTGGGGGACAAAATATATCATATTCATCAAACATAGCTTCCCCAAGCTTGTGGCTTAGAATATCATTAGCATCATGGATATTCAAGGAATTCATACTAACAACATTGCAATCATGCTCATCATACAAAGATCTAGTACCAAGCATTTTAATGCATTCTTCTTCTAGAACTTGAGCACAATTTTCCTTTCCATCAAACTCACTAAAGATATTAAAAAGACGAAGCGTATGAGACAAACTCAATTCCATTTTTTGGTAGTTTTCTTTTATAAACTAAACTAGTGATAAAACAAGAAACAAAAAGATTCAATTGCAAGATCTAAAGATATACCTTCAAGCACTAACCTCCCCGGAACGGCGCCAGAAAAGATCTTGATGTCTACTACACAACCTTCTTCTTGTAGACGTTGTTGGGCCTGCAAGTGCACAGGTTTGTACGACAGTAGCAAATTTCCCTCAATTGGATGACCTAAGGTTTATCAATCTGTGGGAGGTGTAGGATGAAGATGGTCTCTCTCAAACAACCCTGCAACCAAATAACAAAGAGTCTCTTGTGTCCCCAACACACCCAATACAATGGTAAATTGTATAGGTGCACTAGTTCGGCGAAGAGATGGTGATACAAGTGCAATATGGATGGTAGATAAAGGTTTTGTAATCTGAAAATATAAAAACAGCAAGGTAACTAATGATAAAAGTGGCGTAAGCGGTATTGCAATGATAGGAAACAAGGCCTAGGGTTCATACTTTCACTAGTGCAAGTTCTCTCAACAATAATAACATAGATAGATCATATAACAATCCCTCAACATGCAACAAAGAGTCACTCCAAAGCCACTAATAGCGGAGAACAAACATAGAGATTATGGTAGGTGCGAAACCACCTCAAAGTTATTCTTTCGGATCAATCTATTCAAGAGTTAGTACTAGAATAACACCTTAAGACACAAATCAACCAAAACCTAATGTCACCTAGATACTCCATTGTCACCTCAAGTATCCGTGGGCATGATTATACGATATGCATCACACAATCTCAGATTCATCCAACCAACACAAAGTACTTCAAAGAGTGCCCCAAAGTTTCTACGGAGAGTCAAGAACGTGTGCCAACCCCTATGCATAGGTTCATGGGCGGAACCATAAGTTGGTCACCAAAACATACATCAAGTGGCACATGATATCCCATTGTCACCACCGATAAGCACGGCAAGACATACATCAAGTGTTCTCATAAAAGACTCAATCCGATAAGATAACTTCAAAGGGGAAACTCAATTCATCACAAGGGAGTAGAGGGGGAGAAACATCATAAGATCCAACTACAATAGCAAAGCTCGAGATACATCAAGATCGTGCCATAGAGGGAACACGAGAGAGAGAGATCAAACACATAGCTACTGGTACATACCCTCAGCCCCGAGGGTGAACTACTCCCTCCTCGTCATGGAGAGGGCCGGGATGATGAAGATGGCCACCGGTGATGGATTCCCCCTCCGGCAGGGTGCCGGAACCGGCTCCCGAGAGGTTTTTGGTAGCTACAGAGGCTTGCGGCGGCGGAACTCCTGATCTATCTTGATATTCGATGTTTTTAGGGTACGTAGGCTTATATAGGCGAAAGAAGTCGGTCGGGAGGTGCTCGAGGGGCCCATGAGACAGGGGCCCGCGCCCTACAGGGGGGGCACCCTCCTATCTCGTGGCTACCTCGAGGATCTCCTGACGTGAACTCCAAGTCTCCAGGATCATATTCTTCCCAAAAATAACGCTGCCGAAGGTTTCATTCCGTTTGGACTCCGTTTGATATTCCTTTTCCTCGAAATACTGAAACACGCAATAAAACAGCAATATGGGTTGGGCCTCTGGTTATAGGTTTGTCCAAAAAGTAATATAAAAGTGTATAATAAAGCCCATAATCATTCAAAACACATAGTAATATAGCATGAATGCTTCATAAATTATAGATACGTTGGAGACGTATCACTCCACTGCTCTGATTTTTCTAGCCGGCGAGGGGAGAGCTTTGTGGTTCTCTAGCTCACCTCCTATACACATGAGGTGTTCGATGAAATGCTCGAGCCACACTACTTAACCTCTCTCCTCTCCAAGCTTGACCTCCAAGCTCCATTTTCCTCAAGAGTTGTCAATGTTTAGCGGTCCATCACGTCCCGTCCCCGTCTTCACCGCCATTGATCGCCCGTGCCGATCTCATTGCCGGCACCACCGTGGTGAGACTCTTGTTCTTATCTTCTTTCTAATAGAAAAAATTCTTACTTGTATGATTTAGATAGATACTTGTATAATTTTCATACTTTTATTATTGCTTGTTTTTATATAGTGCGATGGTTTTGGTATCCGCCCCCGAAGGACCTCGTCCTGTCTATGATTCGGATGTGGTATATATATTACCTTTTATAACTATTTAGTTCATTTATTGTTTATGACGATTATGCAGACCAATGTGACATATATTTTTTTTATCTAGGAGGTATGTGAACCAGAAATTCCAACCGACCCTATTGTCGAGAGGTTAAATTTAGTTGAATAAGAAAACAATTATTTGAAGGAAAAATTAAAAAACAATTGAGGAGGAGAAGATGATATTGGAGTTGCATGTTGCGGATGTCGTCGATGATCACAAGATCAAGATGGATGCAATGCGCTTGAAGATTAGAAAGATTAGAAAATATGCCATTCATACCTAGGCTTGGTATCATTATGTCATTGGATCAATTGTTACCTTGTGTCGGTGTACAAAAGTAGGGGCTTTCTGTACCCCTTTGCTTGTGCGCGGGCAGTCGTAGCCTCACGTGCGACCATGCTTGGTGAGGCAGAAGAAGCAAAGGTATGAGACTGCCAAGGCAGTACTCAAGCCAGAGGCGCGAAGAGCAAAGGGGCAAGATGGACTTACCCCGGCAAGGCCCTTGCCGGGGCGACGTACGTAGCTCCGGCAAGACCCTTGCCGGGCAACTTGCCCAATACCAGCAAGGCCACCACCCTTGAGCCTGAGAGCTCTGACACCATCAACAACGTCGAGGCCAAGACTCAGGGGCGCCCACGTGGTGGCATGCAGATCTTTGTGAAGACCAAAGGCCTGCGAATCTAGATAAGAACCAAAAGAAGAAGACCCCGGCAAGATCCTTGCCGGGGACGGCCGAAGACCCCCGGCAGGATCCTTGCCGGGGTCACCCGCGAGACCTCGGCAAGACCCTTGTCGGGGACATCTGCGGGGCCACGGCTAGGCCCGCACCCACCAACGTTTCGCTGCCCCGTGGCCGTTCTGACGCGGCAGCCAGCCCGCCAACTAGGCAAGCGCTTGCGTGGCAGCATGCAGCTTCTAGGCCAACTAGTCAAGCGCTTGCGTGGCGGCATGCAGCTTCTAGGTCAACTAGTCAAGCACCTGCGTGGTGGCATGCAGATCTTCGTGAAGACCCTGTCACCGCACCAGCACAGCAACCAGCCAGCCAGCATGGTGCCGCACGCCTCATCAGCTTGGACGCGCGTCGAAGCAGTGCGAGGCGGCGATGGATGTGACGAGCTCTGTTGCCGCCCCCGATAAAGCAAGGGGCACGTAGGCAGCGCATTGAATGCGTTTGTCCTACGGTGCCAGTCGATAAATTTGTACACTGTAGATACTTTCCACCTTCTTTGTGCCACTTCGGTGACCCCTTTGACATATAAAAGGAGGTCCAAGGCGTACTATGGAAGGATGGGGACTCTTTTGGACTGGGCATGCACCGCAGCTAGTTCAAGAGCTCAAGAACACCAAATATACACAAAAGCAGGACTAGGGTACGCATCGTTTGCAGCCCGAACATGGGTAAAATCCCCTCGTGCTGATCGGTAGACCTTCTCTTTGCGAAGCTCCATGCCCCGCCAACATAGAAGGGATTCCCTGGGATCCCATAGGTGTCGTTTCCCCGAACATCTTTGGCGCGCCAGGTAGGGGCTGCTGAGGCTCTGAAAATCTGGTCTAAAAGTTAGCGCATCGACTCCTTCATCGCGATGGCTCCAAAGAAGGAGGCAACATCAACCGGCCACACTTCGGTGCCATCAGACAGGCGAGCGGTGTCATCTGCGGCCGCAACAACCATCCGCGTGGCGATGGAAAAGCTAAGGCTTAGTTTGACTATAGAGTTTTGGAAAAACCAAAGTATTCTGAAACCGCAGTATTCTGATGTGTGGGCTACAAATACTCTGGTTTCTAAAAATATAGTTTTTCTCAGTTTTGTCAAGTCCACGATAGTGTTGGGCTGGTATTGTTCTGCTGCAGTTTTTACTGACAACTACTACATGGCCAAATCAATCAGCATGTGCTAACTCAGCTATACCTAAAGAGCATCACGACTGGATTAATCATCGTGTGCTAACATTGCCAGCCTCCTGTGTATGAGTGTGCGCTCATATGACCAACAATCTACTCCATAGCATAGCTTGGTTCGAGACGTGCAGCACTGCTAGAAGCCCAGAACCCAAAAAGTAATCGGCAACCAACAAATTGTTTAAAATATACGCACTAGATAGAGGAGTAGGAGGCAGCGATCTTATTTTCTGATCTGCACGTCAACAGACTTCTCTTGGCTCGGTTTAGAAAAAAGTGGTCGGGACCTCTTTCTAAAATACTGCAAAAAAACTACAGTATTAGAGATACCACAGTATCTTAAACCACTGTAATTTTTTAAACCAAACACCTCAACGTATTTAATACTAAAGTTTTTCTAGAAACCACAGTATTCCTATAAAAACTCCAAAAATACTTCGCTCCCAAATGCACCCTAAGTCACGTAAAACCATGAGCAATTTCCTTTTTTTATATAGGGTTATTTTCCTCAAAGGATTTTGCTCCTTGTATGGAAAACCTGCACGCAAGGGAACCCTTCCGCTATTGGCAACGCCCTTGTTCTATTTCGAGTCCGCTCAAAAGATCAAGCGGCTGCATCGAGAATGGCAAGGTGGCTTGCCCGGCAGCAAGCGCCCCCGGCAGGCTGCTAAGGATCTGTTCCTCAAAGCGCCACAACATGGGTTTACGCGCCGGCAAACCTATCCAACTAAGCGTAGGGTGTTTACATACAAAGAAACATCAAACAAGAAGATAGCATGCCCTATTCCAGAATACTGCAAAGTTATATTACATCAGCGGTTGTCGCGGTTCTAACTTAAGATAAAATTGTCTTGGTCATGAACTTGCAGCGGCAATGAGAAACGGGGTGGCTAGTCACGACGCTGGCCTACCACCCTCTTGACTCCGTCAACGCAGCTGATGATGGGCTCGATACGCTCTTCAAGTGCCTCGAGGTCCGCATCCTCCGGCAAACTCTCAAGCGTGTTGGCGAAGTCGACGATGGGGTTCTAGAATGCCACCTTGGTCAGGGCGCCCCAGCAAAGCTTTCGAGCCTCATTGGCCAGATAAGTCGCTTGACTAGAGAGGAGCTTTTCTAGGGCATCGAGGACGCCCTTGTAAAACAGTGTCATCCTGGCACTGGGGCTTATGTTCGCCTCCTGGGAGTACCTGAAGTTCGGCATGTCCTTGACGGCTAGCTGCGTGGTGAGCCTCTCAGCAACGTCAATGAGGCGGCTAGTCCAGAGATTTATGATGTCCACATAGTCCTTGTGGGCGGCGGCGCCATTCTGCCGCAGCAGCCTCTCCCCCTCAAGGGCCTTGTTCAGGGTCTCCTCACGGGCCCTGACCTCCGAAAGCGTCCCTTCCAAGGTGTCCAGTTTCAGCTTCAGATCGTTGATGGAGTCGATGGCCTCGGAGAGCAGCTTGGTCTTGTCGGAGATGGCGACCTGCAAATCCGCCAGAGTGCGGTTAGCCGTGTCCCTGTCCTCCATCAGCCTTGAGATCTCCTTCTTCAGCTCCTCCCGCTCCAGCTCCAGCTTCTCCACCTTGCCGGCTTGGTCCAGGGCCAGAGCATCAAGTGCATCCTTGTGCTTCCGCTCCAGCTCCTGGGTCCGCTACGCGACGATCTTCTCGATTTCCTCATCCTTGCCGCGGAGCGTGGCGACAAGCGCCTATTCACGAGCAACGAGGTCTTCCTCCTGGGTGTCCAGCAAAGCTTGCTGCTGCCGCCGGTCAGCTTCGTCCTTGGCAGTTTGTTCCTTCGCGCCTCTTGGGCCTTCTCGATGTCGGCCTGCTTCAGGAGGAGCTCTCGCTTGCGCTCATCCAGCTCATCCTAGGCGGTCTTTAGTTCCTGCCGGGCCATGCTGAACCAGACTTGCTCTGAGCAACGCGCTCCTGAAAATCTGCTTCCACCTTGTCCACAGCCGCCATCCTAGAGTTCACCTTATCTTGGCAGGCACGGTGGAGCACCTGAAGCTTCTGGAAATTGGCACTCATGGCCCGGAGGAGCTGCTCCTCTTGGGAACCGCCGCTGCTGGCGCTTGGTTAGTCGACAACCTGGAGCTCCGCGGTGGCGAGCGCCTCGTCATCGAAAACCTCCCCTTCGGTTGGCGCTCTGGCGCTTACCGTCCCTGGGAGGCGGATGAACAGATCATCCCCACCATTAAGTACTTACCCAGGGCGGGGGCTGTAGAGGAGGAAGGTTGGTCTTCGGCCACTCCCTCCTCAGCAGGCCCCTTGGCAGCCCCCTCGGCAGTAGCCTTGGCGGCCTCCTCGGCAGCAGCCTTGCCGGCCTCCTCGGCAGCAGCCTCACCGGTCTCCCCGGCAAGCCCCTTGGCAGCCTCCTCAGCGGCGGACTTGGCGGCTTCCCCAGCGGCGATCTTGGTGGCCTCAGCTTCGGCATCCTTGGCGACCTCCTCGATGACAGTGTCGATGTCTACCTGGTCCATCGAGGGAGGGTCTGCAAACCATAAGGGAGAATGAAGCAAGGCCAAAATCAAAGTTCAGAACAAAGGAAAGAAAGGACATCGCATGGCAGAGATAGCAAGGGACGGGAGGCAGGAAACTTACACGTGCCGAACTGAGAAGAAGTGTCTCCGTCCCCGCTAATGTTTGTTGCCGGGACGGGACCACCAGCACCCAAGCTTGCCCCCTCTTCCTCCATGCGCATGGGCTCGGCGGTAGATGCCCTTGCCGGTGACACCCCTCTAGGTGGCATGGTTGACGGGGGCGGCGTGTCAGGGGCGGCTCTCAGCGGCTCCTCCTGTTGCTGCTCTCCTCCGGCGGACCCGGCAAGGTCATCACCTAGGATACACACCCCAACGCCCGTCGATGGGGAGTGAATAACAGACTCACGCTAGGGGCTGAAGTGGGAGCTGCGCCAAGGGCTGTTGTCCGGGCTGATCACCACCAATGCCAGCATGCGCGGAGCACTCGCCGGGGCTCGCCGCCTATCGAAGCTTTGTCTCTCTTCGCCGCCCTCTAGGCTAGCGTCTCCATGTCACTGTGAAGATAAGACCAAGTCAGGGAAAGATAGCGCGGGCGGAGGGCCGGCAAATGATGAAGGGCAAGGTGCTTACTCGTCCTCCTCCGCTGGCCTCCTCTTCCTCTTCAGGCTGAAGGACCCAAGATTGAAGTCGGCCTCCGGGGCAGCGTTCGCAAGGAGAGGAGAAGGGGATGGTGAGG
Source organism: Aegilops longissima (assembly GCA_021605205.1). Taxonomy (NCBI): domain Eukaryota; kingdom Viridiplantae; phylum Streptophyta; class Magnoliopsida; order Poales; family Poaceae; genus Aegilops; species Aegilops longissima. The sequence continues at coordinate 26,414 of JAHIAM010007120.1, forward strand.
GAGTCCTGGACTAAGGGGTCCTCGGGCGTCCAGCCTGTTATTTATGGGCCGGACTGGTGGGCTGTGAAGATATGAAGGCCGAAGACTCTACCCGTGTCCGGATTGGACTCTCCTTGGCATGGAAGGCAAGCTTGGTGATCAACTATGAAGATTTCTTCCTTTGTAACCAACTCCATGTAACCCTAGATCCCTCCGGTGTCTATATAAACCGGAGGGTGTAGTCCGGAAAGCAGACACCCATTACCATAGTCATACATGCTAGACTTCTAGGGTTTAGCCATTATGATCTCGTGGTAGATCAACTCTTGTAACACTCATATTCATCAAAATAAATCAAGCAGGAAGTAGGGTATTACCTCCATAGAGAGGGCCCGAACCTGGGTAAACATCGTGTCCCCTGTCTCTTGTTACCATCGACCTTAGACGCACAGTTCGGGACCCCCTACCCGAGATCCGCCTGTTTTTACACCGATATTGGTGCTTTCATTGAGAGTTCCACTGTGCCGTCGACGAAAGGTTCGATGGCCCATTCGATCGTCCATAGTGACGCTGTCCAGGGAGAAACCTCCTCCCCAGACAGATCTTCGTGTTCGGCGGCTTCGTACTGCGGGCCAACTCGCTTGGCCATCTGGAGCAGATCGATAGTTATGCCCCTGGCCATCGGGTCAGATTCGGAAGCTTGAACTACGTCGCAGACATCCGCGGAGACTTGATCTTCGACGGATTCGAGACCGCGACGATCTCTCCCCCTCGCTCCGATGAACATGACTTAAATCTGTCATCGAGTCACATCCATGAGATGGCTCCTATTGCTGCAACGGCCTTCGAGCCGGAGCAGATCGTGCCATCCAAGGCCACAGAGTCTGCGGCGTTGGAGCCGCACACAGACTCGACACCCTGCAATATTTGTGTCAACGGAACTCCGGACTCATCTCCTGCTATAAGTTCCGGACCATGTACGCCTGCAGACACCGAGCTGGATCGGTTATCGATTTTCGAGTTCAGCGCCGCAGACCTCTTCCAGCACTCACCTTTGGGTGATGTGCTAAACTCTTTAAAGAATTTGTCCTTGGAGAAGGACTCACAGCCGAACTATGTACGGTTCGAGCTAGAGGCAGATAATGGGGAACTTCGTTTCCCACCCGCCACCCACTTCATAGCCACCGTCGAGGACTTAACCGACATACCTGATTATGGCTCCGAAGACATTGACGGTATCGACGACGATGCCGACAAGGAGGAAGGCCAAAGCCCGCCAGTCACCGGACTTGGGACGGCCACCACTTCATACAACATGTACATAGTCGACACACTTAAAAAAGCGCAACGATGGCACCAAAGAAAATAGTACTCCGGACGACGCTGAAAACAATGAAGACCTGGTTGGAGCAACATCCGAACAGGAGGAACAGGAAAACAAGCAAGCCAGCCTCGATGAATAGGCCCTGCCTAGCGACAATTCGGAGGACGACAATTACCTTCCTCTCTCCGAAGATGAGGTAAGGCTCGGCGACGAAGCTTCATCGTACCCGAAGAGCCCCTCGAGTAGGAGCGCTTCAAGCGCAGGCTCATAGCTACGGCAAAGAGCCTGAAAAAGAACCAACAGCAGCTTCAAGCTGACCAAGACCTACTCAACGATAGATGGACCCAAGTCCTGGTCGCTGAAGAATACGGCCTTAGTGGCCTGGCCAAAAGCTACCCGAAGCATAGATTGCTACATCAGTTCGATGACGAAGCGTTGGAGCCCGTACCATCATCACACAATGCGGCAGGTCGCCGACAATTCTGTCCGGATAAAGAGGCAACTCAAGCTGAACACCAGACCGCCCCACCTCGCCATAAAGGCAAGAATAACGCATCTCACATTTGTCCAGACAACCTGCAGTGGGACTTGGACAGTAGAGCAGGACACGCAAGACCGATCTACGGATCGCGAAAGCATACCCCGACATGCGATGACAGCTACCTATTCGGACGTGACAAACCTAGCCACGCCCGAGCCGAAAACCGCAAATGGACTCCTTCGGAGTCACGTCATAGTGTGGCCCAACATAGAGGCGCCGCACATCCGCTTTGCTTCACCGATGAATTAATGGATCATGAATTCCCCGAAGGATTCAAACCCGTCAATATTGAGTCATACGACAGAACAACCGATCCCGCAATATGGATAGAAGATTTTATCCTCCACATCCATATGGCCCGTGGGGACGACCTCCACGCAATTAAATACCTACCGCTAAAGCTAAAAGGGCCAGCTCGGCACTGGTTAAACGACCTGCCTGAAAATTCGATAGGTAGCTGGGAGGACATGGAGGAGGCCTTCCTCGACAACTTCCGAGGAACATATTGTCGGTGAACTAGAGTAGGGGTACCCTAGTACCCCGAACTCGTGCACGGACAGTTGCAGCGCCCCACGGCAGGGCTGGCTTGATGGCCACCAAGATCCTCAGCGGCTCCTTTGGATCCATTCAAGAACAAAGCAGCCAAGACCCCGGCGAGAGGAGCTTGCCGGGAAGGCCACTCAGGGCGCAAAGGAAAATAAGGCCCCGGCAAGAGGAGCTTGCCGGGAAGGCTTGGCGGGCGCTGAATCCCCAAGCGCGACAAGGTCCCTGCCGCGGCAAGGCGATTGCCGGGGCGGGCGACCTCTCTTCATCTCCGCTCCAGCTCACCCGTCAACGTGTCACCACGGGCTCTCCCAAAATCTGGCGTGTCGAGGGCTGTGCAGCCATGGGGAATAGCGACGACGGCAGTGACAAGCCACCATCGTGGCGGACGGGGCGCCTTAACGGTCCTTGTTTGGGCGGTCGAGGCGGGCATTGATGACTCTTGTCCCTTGCCGTCGAGTTAGGTATAGATTCTTGTACCTTTGTATAAAGCGGTGTACCAACCAGGTTTTACCATTGTAACCTTGTCTACTTGCCACATGTGGTAACCCTTGTGCCTATAAAAGGAGGCCGAGGGCAGCGTAGAAAGGGTTCGGCTAGTTCCGGTCTAGCTCGACAGTTCATCACATTCGAGGCTAGGTTTTGTAGCCTGCATTGCTCCTAGCAAGAAGAAGATAATCCACAAAGCAGCGGTAGGAGTATTATCTCTCGGAGAGCTCGAAGCTGGGTAAAAACCCCTCGTGTGCATCGCCTCGATCCGCTCTTTGTGCAATCTCCGCCCCCCTCCGAACCACAAGGGACCCAGGTCCTGTAGGTGCTCGTGGGGCACGATCAGTTCTTCCCCCCGACATCTTTGGCGCGCCAGGTAGGGGGCGTCGAGGCTGTGTGAATCTGATCCGGCGGTCGCACGAACAACTTCATCGACATCTTCGTCGACATGGCGCCGAAGAAGAAGCCTTCGGCAGCAGCTGAGCCGTCGCGTCGAACCCACCACCACGGAGCCGTCGGTGGTGGGGAAGCGCTAAGCGGAGGACGGCGTCGTCGAGAGCCACGATGTCGCCAGGTCCAAGGACAACGCGCCGTGGCGTCGGCGTCGAATCTGCACAGCGTCCGTCACGAGGCGCGAGACGAAGCAGCGTCATGATACCAGCGGCACCATACGATCTTTGGATCAAGGCCAAGCTGGAGGATCCGAGGCCCTCGAGACCGCATGCACCTCGGCATGCGGATGCGAGTGGGGAATGCGGTCATTGAGGCGGGATGCTGCTCCTCCTAACGGTTAGGAGTCGAGCACATCTGTTCTTCGCTCCGCACGCCGTTGCCGCCAACCACACCAGCGGAAGCCTTGGCGAGCTCAGTTACTACTAGATTACCCTCAACGGCCGATAAGGTCGGCGAATGGAAACCACAATTCAGAGTCTCATCGGCCGCCAGCGGCGACGTCCCGCTGCAACCGGCGCCGCAGCAGCAGCGGCGACAAAGCGCGAGCCGATGGCGAGACTTGCGAGGTGCACCCACCGTACCTCCCCTTCGAAGGCCAAGATCGCCGACTCACGGATCCACCTCGGCAATGGCTCCACGGCATCGTCCGGATCCGCGAGCTTCGTCGCGACCAGCGCCAAGTTCTTGAGAGCGGCAAGAAGAGGGCGCTTCGAACCGCATCGGCGCCCGAAGAGAAGCGCGCCGTCAATCTAACCAACGCGCGGGCCCCTCGTCGATATGCAGCGCCCGAAGAACAGGCGACTTGCCAGTCGCGGTGGGTTGCCCTGCGTTCACTCGTGAGCTGCGGCAAGTCCGGTGGCCCGACAAGAAAAACTTCAAACCAGATGTGCGGAGAAATGCGGCGGCAGGACACATCCATCGGAGTTCCTCGGCATCTACACCATCGCGGTGCAAGCTGCGGGGGCGAACGACAAGATCCTCGCCAACTACTTCCCTTGGTGCTCAAGCCAAGCGTCAGATCTTGGCTCATGCATTTGCGGATGGCTCTATTTCTTCTTGGGCAGATTTGTGCCACCGGTTTGTTAGGCGCCTTCACGGTGACCACAAGCCTCATGGCAGGAGAGTGATCTCCACCTTGCTTTCGAAGGAAGGGGAGTCTCTGCGCAAATTCATCGAGAGATTGATCGAGTGCACTACAACATCCTAGGCGTCCACCTGCTGCGGTGATTAGTGCATTCCATCAGAATGTACGAAATCGCAGGATGAGGGAGGAGATGGCGATGTGCAAAGTGAAAGACGTCAGCGAGCTCTATGCCCTGGCCGACAAGTGTGCACGCGCTGAAGAAGGAAGAAGACTCCCAGGAGAGAATGTGGGAGCAGAATCTAACAGTGAGGGGACCGCCCCGGCAAGGAATAGCCGGCGGCGGAACAACAGGAGGAAGAAAAACCAAGAAGTACTAGTTGTCGAGCAGTCCGGCAAGGATGGTGCCGCCAACCAAGCCAAGGCAGTGGCTCGGCAAGGAGTTTTCGCTGACGCCGACCGCCAAGCTGTGGCGACGCCGACAAACTGGCAGCTCAACAAGCGATCTTGTAAAATCCACCGCACTAAGGGCCACGATCTCGAGCTGCAAGAAAGTCGAGCAGCTTGTTGAGCTCTGAAAGCTGAATCTGGCGGCGAGACAAGGAGAAAGCCCAAGAAGGTGCAGGTGCGGCAAGTAAGAAGAGACCGGTCGGGGAGGGCGCTTGTGGCAAGGCCAAGCAGCGGCAAGAGGCAGACCTCCCGTGGCGCGACAAGGAAGAAGATGAAGATGAAGATGGCGAGGGCGATGAAGGCGATGAGGCTGATGAGCATGAGTTTCAAAAGGCAACAGAGGTCCTTTGCGTTGGCGGTGGTGCGTCTCTGCATACCTCACACCGCTAACTTAAGCAATGGATGCGTGAGGTCAATGCAGCAGAACCATCCATAGAGTCACGCAAACCTCACGAAGTGGTCCAACCGCCCATCATCTTTGACATTGAGGATCACCACGATCGCATCCTGCGGTCGGGTGTTTGCCGATGTTGGTCTCACCAACCATCCGCAACCTCAAGGTCACAAAGATGCTAGTTGTTGGCGGGGCGGCCTGAATTGATCTCTCTGCGGTGCTCCGAAGCTTCAAATCCACGACAATGAGCTCGAAGAAACCGGTACTTTCAAGGGATCAACCCGGAAGGAGCAAGCCCAAAGGGAAGATCGCGTTGCGGTAACATTCGGCGAGCTCAACTTCAGAAGCGAGAGGGTCACGTTCGGCGTCACCGATTTCCCATTGCCCTACAATGGCATACTTGGCCGTCCGCCACTCGCCAAGTTCATGGCGCCTCTCATTATGCTTACAACCTACTCAAGATGCCCGGCCCGATAAGCGTCATTTCTGTCATGGCGACAAGAAAGCGCGACTTATCTCTTGCCGACAAGATTTACCGGGATGCAGCAGCTGCGGCGGATAGAGAACCACTTACCGCTGAAGCTCCGGGCGAAGAAGAAGACCACTGGGTCCGGCAAAACCTTTGTTGCCCACTCCGGCAAGCGCACCTCTTGGTGCTGCGCTACCGTCGAGGAGGCACCATCGAGCTCCACCGGCAAGTGCAACAAGACGATGGCAGCTCCGCCAAAGACTAAGAAGGTGCCCGCCAAGGAGGACGGCACGGGTGGTACCTTCACCATCAGTGCCACGCTTGACCCTAAATAGGAAGGCGAGCTCGTTGCTTTCCTGCGGGCGGATGTCGATGTGTTTGCATGGCAACCATCGATATCCCGGTGTTCCCAGGAAAGTAATTGAGCACCACCTAGCTATCTGTCCTCACGCGAGGCCCGTCAAGCAAGAGTTAGGAAACAGGCGGTGGGCGCCAGAGTTCATAGCGAAGAAATCAAGAAATTGGAAGCGGCGGGGCTTGTCGGAGGAGTCCTCCACCCCCGTGGTTGGCCAATCCGGTAGTGGTACGCCAAGGCTAATGGGAAATGGAGACTTTGTATTGACTTCACAGATGTTAATAAAGCTTGTCCCAAGGACCCATTTCCCTTGCAGCGTATCGACCAGATTGTTGACTCCACGGCTGGATGCGATCTGCTTTCATTTCTTGATGCATATTCGAGGATATCATCAGATCTTCATGGCGAGAAGAGGATGAAGAAAACCGCATTCATTACACCATGTAGCACGTCTTGCTTTATCACGGATGCCTTTCGGTTTGAAGAATGCTGGTTCAACCTTTGCAAGGGTAGTCCATGATGCCTTTGGACCACGGATACACGAAATGTAGAAGCCTACATGGATGATATAGTGGTCAAGAGCAGAGACGAGCAACTCTGGTTCAGGATTTGGATGAAACGTTTACAAACCTGCGCAAGATCAACCTCAAGCTCAACCCCGAGAAGTGCGTGTTTGGAGTCCCTTCCGGCAAGCTTCTCGGGTTCTTTGTATCTCAGCGAGGAATTGAAGCCAATCCCGACAAGATCAAGGCCATTGAGCAGATCGAAGCACCAAAGCGCGTCAAGGATGTCAGGAGGCTTGCCGGTTGCGTGGCTGCTCTCCGCCAGGTTCATCTCTAAGTCTGCTGAAGCGCGCCTGCCGTTTTCAAGATTTTGAAAAAGGCAGGTCCGATGAAATGGACTCCCGAAGCGGAGGCTGCGCTGCAGGACTTGAAGAGATACCTGTCCTCCACTCCAATACTTGTCGCACCTAAGCCACAAGAGAAGTTGCTGCTGTATATAGCAGCGACCAATCAAGTGGTTAGTGCTGCGTTAGTAGCGGAGAGGGAGGCGGATGATGAGCCGGCACCGAGGCAGGCGCATCCAGCGACAAGCAAGGGGCTTCGCCGCCAAGCCCTGGTCACGACAAGGACGGATCAGCTGAGGTTGCGACAAGATCTGAAAAAAGATGGTGCAGCACCCAGTCTACTTTGTCAGCTCCCTTCTACAGGGGGTTAGATCAAGGTACTTTGGTGTGCCGAAGCTGCTTTTCGGCCTCCTCATGGCCTCGACAAAGCTGCGCCATTACTTCCAAGCACATGAGATAACAGTTGTCACTCGCTTTCGCTGAAGAGGATTCTGCAAAATCCAGGCGGCAGGCAGGATTGTTGAGTGGGCCTTTGGAACTGTCAAGCTTTGGTCTCAAGTTTGAAAGCACTTCAACTATCGAGCAGGGCATTGGCAGAATTCATAGCAGAGTGGGCGTAGCAGGATGAAGAGATTCGGAGCGAGCATCCCCATCAAGGAGGCAAATAAAGAATGGCTGATGTACTTTGGCGGTGCCTTCTCGCTGCAAAGGCGCCCGGTGTCGGCGTCTTGCTTATCGCACCCACCGGGAACACCTCAAATACATAGTCCAAATGCACTTTCCCAAGGAACAAGCAACAAATAATACTGCAGAGTATGAAGGCTTGCTTGCGGTCTCGAGATTCGCTGGACCTTGGGATTAAGAAGCTCATTATGGGAGACTCACAACTTGTCGTCCGCCAAGTAAATAAAGATTACGAGTCCGTTGATGGAAGCGTCGTCGATGAAGTGAGGAAGCTGGAAGAGCACTTTGAAGGCTTGCAAATGGAACACGTTCCAAAAGCGAGAATGATATAGCTGATGGCCTCTCCAAATGTGCGCGCACTTAAGTTACTGTGGAACCAGGGATTTTTGTGCTCAAGCTGACTCGACCAACCGTGACACCATCAACAGGAATGAGCAAAAGAGAAAATTGGTTTCCGGCGACTACTTTCGGCGAGCTCTGGAGCCGCCACCAAGAAGGTCCCTAAAACCAGCGCAAATATCAGCGAGGAGCGAGTCTGCTCCGACAAACCATACAGTTTGTATCGTTGAAGCAAGCGCTCCCGACAAGCTTAGCTCCGGCAAGCAGCGGGGATCATCGAGCTCGGCGGACCTGCAGGTCCTTGCCGTGAAAGCTGATGGTCCCGCGATGATAGATGAGCCTTTAGTCCTCGTTGTCGAGCCACAAGCTCCAACATGGGCACAACAGATCGTCCATTTCCTTGAGACGGAGAACTTCCGAAGATCAAGAAGAAGCGGAAAAAAGTAGCGGCGGTCAAGTATGTACCAGTTTGTTGACAACATCACATGCGGAAGAAGACTCAGCGGAGTGAAATTGAAGTGTATTTGCGGGAAGATGGGCGAAGCTGTTGGCGAAATACTTGAGGCATATGTGGTCACCACATTGGCGCCAAAACACTGCCGGCAAAGCTTTCCGGCAAGGTTTCTTCTGGCGAAGCCCTCCGGGATGCTGCTGCACAAGTAACCAAGTGAAGCGTGCGAGTTCCATTCAAGACAGATACACCAGCCAGCTCAAGCTCTCGGGCGATCCCTTTATCCTGGCCCTTCTCGGTGCAGGGGCTCGACATCCTCGGGCCCTTCCCCGAGCTGTCGGGGCTTTGAATACTTATGCGTCGCAATCGACAAGTTCACAAAGTGGCGGAAGTGGAACCAGTGAGGAAGGTGACAACACGATCGGCCGTCAAGTTCTTGAGTTAATTGTTTGCCGTTTTGGGATGCCTAACCGGATCATCACCGACAACGGCACACAGTTCACGATCGCACCTTCATGCGATCGCCCAAGATCTTGGCGCCAAGATCTGCTTTGCTTCCGTTGCTCATCCGAGAAGCAGCGGTCAGCGAAGAAGGGCAAACGCTGAAGTGCTGCGAGGACTCAAGACCAGAACTTTCGACGGGCTGCACAAGTGCGGAAGGAACTGGATCGAGGCTGCCGGTGGTTCTTTGGTCGATCGGGACGACCTTGAATCGAGCCAGCGGCGGACACCCTTTGCTCTAGTCTACGGGCGAGGCAGTTCTCCCCACGGAACTTCGTATCACGGGTCACCTCGAGTGCTCGCTTATGATGAGCTTGAGCAAGAGCAGCTGCGACAAGATGGCGCGCTGCTCCTCGAGGAAGATCGTATTGAGCTCTTTGTCTGAGCTGCTCGTTACCAACAAGCTTTGCGTCGCTACCATAGCCGCAAATTTAATGCGGAAGCTTGAGGAAGGCGACCTTGTTCTTGGCGCGTTCAATCCGCCAAGAATTCCAACAAGTTGGCGCTTGAAGTGGGAAGGCCCTTATCGGGTAAAAGCGAGTCACTAGGCCGGCGCTGTCATGCCTTTGAGACCGAAGCGGCTTTCGGTGAGCAATTCCTGGAACATAGAGCATCTTCGCAAGTTTTACCCATGGTAGCGATTGCGGAACCCGTTCCGGCAACCACCCTAATACAAGTCTTGCCGCTGTTGCATGTAATCCTTTGTACAAAGCGTAGCGCAGACCCGATGCATCGATAAAGCCTATGGTTGCGCACATTTTTGTTAAATACATGCCTTCATTATAAAATATGCATGTGTTTACTAACATCTTGTGCAGCACCCGAACCCGGTAAGCGATAATGAGCCAGTCGGCTCCACAACTTTCTTTTTCTCTTCTTTCTTCTCAAACAAGAAGAAGGTTCATCCACCCACAAGTTAACCGGGGGGGAGAGGAGGAGATAATGGCGTGGGCCGACAAGCATCGCCGACAAGCATCGCTCGAGGAACTATCGCCTTGCCGGAAGACGGACAACAGAAAAGCTAAGTTGCTAAGTTTAAGCGACCAGTTTTAAATTTTCAAGTTATCTTCCTCGAACAATAGTACTTTGTATGGAAAACCTGTGCGCGGAGGAACCAAATCGTGACTGGTCGCGCCCTTACTTTGTTTCGAGTCCGCTCAACAAATTAAGTGAGCTGCGGCTAGTCGCGACGAGGTTGCTTGTCGATAACGACCCGCCCGAGAGCTGCTGAAGTTCCGCTTTTCGGGCTCATGACAAGGGTGCTGCACCGGCAAGTTTCCGAAAGCGTGGGGTGAAAACATACAAGGGAAGAAATCGAGTAAAGGAAATAACATTGCATTCGATAGCCTAAGATAGTGTATGTTACGAAGATAGCTTATCGCGGCACTAGCCTAATCGCTCGCAGCGCTGAAATAACAGCGAAGAAAAGAAAGGTGTGCCGGCATCCAAACCCCGGCAAGCTAGAGTTGCCGGGGGCTGCGGCAAGCCAGAGTTGCCAGAGGCTGCGGCAAGCCGGAGCTGCCGGGGGCTGCGGCAAGCCAGAGTTGCCAGAGGCTGCGGCAAGCCAGAGTTGCCGGGGGCTGCGGTATCAGATAAGCCTTTCGTCCTTTCTCAAACATCCCTCTTTCATTAAAAACATTCTTCTCGGATACAGTCCGTGGAGAGTAAAAAAACATGAAAGAGAGGATTACAAGTTCTTAAATGCAGATAAGGCCCGAAGGCTTACAAATTAAAAAGATAAGATGCCCGTAATACCTTTTCTGTCCCTATCTTGAGGAGGTAGGTTAAGGAGGCGGGAAGGGCAAAGGCGCCTCTGTGAGCTACAGTGCGAAGGCACCAAGAGAACATGTCGGGGCTCTCCGAGAGGCTTGACGGGGGGCGGTGCGGAAGCGGGGCTCGAAGCAGGCGGCGGGGCGTCGGCCGCTGTCGAGGCACTCGCCCTCGTACTCGACTTGCGGCCTTGTCGCCATCCTCTTCCCTTCCGCAGCCTCCCTCGCCCGGCCGCCCAAGGAGGCGACCCGGGAGTTCAAGGAGCAGCGACACGGATGATGGGAATTCGCTGGTGGCGCGGGCGGCGCCCGACAACTAGTTGGGCCCGCTACCCTCGTCGTCGCTGTCGCTCTCCTCCTCGCCACTCTCGCTCGAGGAGGAATCGTCGCTGTCGGAGGAGCTATCCACGCAGCACCTTGCCAGTGCCAAGATCCCGAAGACCTTGGCGGAGAGGAGGTCACCCTCCATTAACTTAAAATGGAGGGTAAACCCCTTGACAGGTTGTGGATCTGGTGACGTCTTCCACCCACGATCAAGATACATCACATTAGGGCTGGGAATACAACGCGGACTCGCGTGCGCTAATCCCAGCCCCTCATGTGCAATCTCAACATCTCGGCGGATCCGACTCCCATCGCCATCGCGGACGGAGCTGGAAGCGGAGGCAGCGACGATCGCGCCCGCGAAGCTTGCGAAGAACTCGCAAGGTCGTCCCCGTATGGACCGCCCCTGGGAGAGGAACGCGCCGGCGAGGCGGAGGCGGCACGCCGCCCGCCCGCCTCTTCCCGAGGGCCTCGAGCTCGCCCGACCTCGCCCGGAGAGGAACGTGACGGAGGCGGAGGCGGCGCACCGCCTCGTCCGCCTCTCCCCCGGGCTCCTCGGCCTCGTCCACGACCTCGCCCCCTCCCTCTTCCCCTTGTGGCTGGTTCTGCCACCCCGGGCGTGGGATTGGGAGGGGTTCGCTGTCTAGCTGCAACCCTCGCCGCCACCGATGGAGAACCAAGGTTCCCTTTCTCCATGGCGAATGGGAGAAAGGGGAGAAGCTGAAGAAAGGAAGGGATGGGAGAGTGCGGGCCTGGCTCCCCTTCCGCCCTTCTTAAAGAAGCAAGGTGGGGCTCGGCCGCCCTTTCGGCGAATCAAGGCCTGGGAAGAGCAGGGAATCAAGACAGACCTGCTGCCTCTGCTGCAACGGCCCAGTTCCCACTTCCACCGCCCGTGACCCGAGTGCATGGGAACCACGTGGCGGAGATGCAGAGCGGCAGCAGATGAGGCGACCTCACGCCGCCCACTTCACCCACGACACCACAATTGCGCGTGTTCTAGAGGAGGAGAGCGGTGGGCGCGTGCCGTTCGTGGGAGGCGTGGTGGGTCCAAGGCAAATAATGGCGTGATCAAGACCACGCAGCGCCGACGCTTTTGGGCTGGCCCATGAGCTTGGCGCCGTGTGTGGCCCAGCCGGGGCTCTGTCGGTGAACTAGAGTAGGGGTACCCTAGTACCCCAAACTCGTCTGCGGATAGTTCAGGCCCACGGCAGGGCTGGCTTGATAGCCACCAAGATCTCAGCGGCTCCTTTGGAGCCATTCAAAAACTAAAGCAGCCAAGACCCGGCGAGAGGAGCTTGCCGGGAAGGCCACTCAGGGCGCAAAGGAAATAAGGCCCCGGCAAGAGGAGCTTGCCGGGAAGGCTTGGCGGGCGCTGAATCCCCAAGCGCGACAAGGTCCCTGCCGCGGCAAGGCGATTGCCGGGGCGGGCGACCTCTCTTCATCTCCGCTCCAGCTCACCCGCCAACGTGTCACCACAGGGCTCTCCCAAATCTCTGGCGTGTCGAGGGCATGCAGCCAGTGAGGAGTAGCAACAGACGGCGCCGACAAGCCGCCATCGTGGCAGACGGGCGCTTAACGATCCTTGTTTGGGCGTGAGGCGGGCATTGATGACTCTTGTCCCTTGCCGTCGAGTTAGGTATAGATTCTTGTACCTTTGTACAAGCGGTGTACCAACCCAGGTTTTACCATTGTAACCTTGTCTACTTGCCACATGTGGTAACCCCTTGTGCCTATAGAAGGAGGCCGAGGGCAGCGTAGAAAGGGTTGGCTAGTTCGGTCTAGCTCCAGCTTAGTTCATCACATTCAGGCTAGGTTTTGTAGCCGCATTGCTCCCTAGCAAGAAGAAGATAATCCACAAAGCAGCAGAGAGGAGTATTATCTCTCGGAGAGCTCGAAGCTGGTAAAAACCCCTCGTGTGCATCGCCTCGATCCGCTCTTTGTGCAATCTCCGCCCCCCTCCGAACCACAAGGGACCCAGGTCCCGTAGGTGCTCGTGGGGCACGATCAGTTCTTCCCCCCGACACATATGTCCGGCCACCGGATGCCGATGACCTAAGTCACATTGTCCAGCAGCCCGGAGAGTCAGCCAGGAAGCTTTGGACTCGGTTCTTAGTCAAAAAGAACCAAATCATTGACTGTCCAGACACGGAAGCACTTGCCACTACAAAAAAAGACACATCCGTGACATTTTGGGTCGAACGAAATTTTTTCTGTCATACATATGACACTTCTATGGCGATAATTGTGACAAAACCGGTATCATCATAGATGTGGTGGGATCCTACTTCTATAACAAAAATCATGATGAAAATGGGCTTTTCATCCTGGGCGGGCGGAGCGCGCAGCTGCATGACATTCTTTGGGCCGTCCATGGCGGAAAAACTATGGTAGAAGCGAGGCGAGGAAAATTTCGGGAGTTCCTGGTTACGGTGGGAGGTCGGGGCGAGCGATGCGCGTTTCTCGTACGTCTGGCGTGTGCGAGTGTTGGCTCTAACTAAACCCGAGCGTCGTTGGGCTCTGCGAACCCGGCGATTGCGCTGCAGCTCGGCGTTCTTGAACCCGGCGATCGATCGCTGCTAGCTGAAGCCGATCGATCGCCTGCAGGATGAACAATGAGTGTTGCGGGGGTGGATGAGCGATGGCGGTGGCGTTGCCTCTGGATGAACAGGACCCGTGGTGTGGTGGAGGCTGGATGAGCAGTGAGCGGTGGAGGGTGCCCGTGGAGGGTGGATGAACAGGACCCCATGGTGTGGAGGGCTGGATGAGCAGTGAGCGGTGGAGGGGTGCCCGTGGAGGGTGGTTGAACAGGACCTGTGGTGTGGAGGGCTGGATGAGCAGTGAGGCGGTGGAGGGGTGCCCGTGAAGGGGTGGTTGAGCAGGACCCGTGGTGTGGAGGCTGGATGAGCAGTGAGCGGTGGAGGGTGGTTGAGCAGTGGCAGTGGAGTAGCGGTGGAGGCTGGATGAACAGGAGCCCGTGGAGGCTGGATGAATAGGAGCCCGTGGAGGCTGGATGAACAGGCGCCCGTGGAGGCTGGAGGAGGTCGACGGTGGAGATGAACAGTATCCCGTGGAGTCCCGTTTTGCGGTACACCACACCCCTCCCGATGAACAGGACCCCCGTTTCGACCGTATGTAACACCCCAAAATTTTTTTTGCCAACTTTTCAATATTAAAATTTTTGCCAAGTGTTTTAAAAATCTTTATTTCTGTTGATTTCAGAACTCTTCTTTTATTGTTAAGGAGTTTTGTATTTTTTCCCAAGTGGAGCTTTCCATAATACATTGGACTTCTTTGCCATCTCATTAAAACAATTTCTAAATAAGTAGAATTGTTTAATAAATTATTTCACCCTGAGCTTTATTCATTAAAATGAACTATATTAAATTTTTGGAGCTCCTTTTGAACTACAACCATTTGATAAAATCACTTAAAATTTCAAACCAAATTTGGAGATGTCACTAAATTAATTATGTGCACTAATAAATTTAATTCATTGCTTATTTTGGGTTCTTTCACCTGGTTTGCTTCTCTGGTCCAGTGGGCATTTTTGCACTACAACCCATTTAAATATTTCCCTAGAGCCTCCACCAAAATTTTGGGATGTCAGTAGTAGCATGCCATCCAACTTTATGCAAAAACATAGTGATGTTCTTTGGAGTATTTGAGTGCAACAGTCTCTTTTCATTCTGGACTAGACTTGTGTTTTCTACTACAACTATATTATTTCTTGCTCTAATGACCTTGTGTTTTCTCATGCTTGTAGTTAACCTTGCAAAACCCCTAAGTCCAGGAGCATGCTCTATTTGGAACACTTTTGGTCCATGGAATGATGCCACTCACTCCCTTCCCAGAATTGAGGTTTTGCAAAACTTGCACTAGCAAGTTTCTCCTTTTTGCAAACTGACTTCACCACCCTCTCTTATATCCATAGAGACACTGATCTGGAGAGTTTAGCCACTCCAAGAGCTACCTAGGTGCCTTTGGCATTTTGTGAAACACCCTGTGTGCATGACCAGTTTTGGCATGAGTTCAAGTCTACTTTGTGAACTTGAGCCCCTGACCTACCCAGCATGTCCTAAGGTTTTGCCCTAGCCCCTAACCCTTTACGCTAACTCCCTTGTGGTTTGGAACACCCTAGGCCGCCTGGCATTTCATCGAGCACCTTTCGTGCGTGCCTGGCGCGCCCAGGCGTCGTTGGCACCGCTTGCACCAGTCGCCGCATCACACCGCACTCAAAACCCGGCCCCACTGCACGCCGTGTCCCTTGCACCGCCACTCCACCCCGACCACCCCAGCACCCACAGGCGCCACCACCGGGATGGCCGTGGCGGCTAGCTACCGGCCGCTAGCAGGCCCGACCGTGGTCGGCGCCGCTAAACCACCCAGCTTGCCACCTGCCCTTGTGGCGGTGCGAGCTCATCCGCAACCTCGTCCGCTAAGCGCTCGTCGCCGCCACGTCGCCCAAGCTACAGGGGAGGCAGTTCGCGTCGTCCTTATCGCGGCCGCCCCTGAACCGACCTCCACCGCATATATAAGGGCCCGGGCTCAACCAAGTCCTCGAGCAACCTCATTTGATCCTCCTAGTGTTGCCTTGGCGGCGATCGAGCAAGGAAGGCCTTCTTCCCCGAGTCCGGCCGGTTCGGTCGCCGCCAAGCCCTGGCCGATTCCATCGCCACCAGTGCCTCTCCCTCTCAACTCTCTCCACCAAGAACTCTCCCTTCCTCTCGCGAGCACAACCCCTCGTTTAATTTTGGCCGGAGACCACCGCAGCCTCAAACTCACTCTCCACCCGAATGCCCACTCCGCCGCGGAGCTCGCTGCCGGCGACTCCCTCCACCTCGGCTACCATACGACCACCGGAAGGACCGCCTAGGAGTGGCGGATCCATCCCTGCACTCGGATGCCCTCGAGGAGCCGCCTAACGCCGGCGAGGATCGCCGGAGTCCCCGCCTCCGTTCGGCCAGAGGAAGGAGAGGGAAGGAGACTGGTCAAACCTGACCAGTGGGGCCCCTGGACCCACTGTCAGTGACCCCGTCCCAGTCCACGTGGGTTAAGTGGAAACGTATTTCCGAAATGCGCCTTCGACGTGTACGTATAATTCGAACCGTTTTTCTATTTTCTATTTTATTTTTAAAATCAGATTTGACCAGAACTTTGACTGTCTATAACTTTTTAAATACAACTCCAAATGAATTGATTCTTTTTGCTACCTCTCTCAAATATTGTCTAGTTTATTTTAAGATTTATTTGAAAAAAATTCTAAACAACTTTTTGTGCTGTTTTTATTTTGTGTGTTAATTCAAATATATTATCTTTAAATAGGATTTTTGAAGATTTCATGCTGAATTGGATGCACCTTTCCTTCCCATGACCTGAAGGCAAGCATTACGAACCTGGTGAATTTTTGTGTGTGTTGCACAGCACGGTGTAACACCACCCCGACACATACATGCGTCATTTTATGTGATGATGAGATCCTATTCATGGGTGCATATTAATGAGTTTATGCTAATGAAGGTGACATGATTTGTGATGGAAATAACCGTTATATGTCTTCCATGCATACCGGAAGGAAAGACGGGAAGGCCTCTGTCTTGGGTAGACACGGGATTGCCCCTAGTCCTCCGTCGAGACGGTCGTGTCCGGTATGACATGAGGGGATGTCGCGTGATGTTTCCACCTGTTGTTTGAGATGTATGCATTGTTATGCTAATCATGCAGGAAATATTGCAACCTCTTGAGTCGGTAGTAGATCGAGTCTTGTGCGATAACCCCATACTTGCTTCGTACTACCACTCGTCCCTACACCAAGTAGGGTGCAGTTCGATAAGTTATCAACCCTTTCCTAGCACACACCGTCTGAGAGGCCGTGGTGGAAGATCTGGAGGCATCCGGTAGTCATACCACGGGTCCGGGAGCATGGTGTTTGGTTGTAGCGAAAGGGTAGCTCCCAGTTCTTGTGGTATAAATTTTGTGATCCCATGTTACGTTGAGGTTGTGGCCTCCCACTTAGAGTTTTGCTTAACAGGTGTCGTGGGTGATTCCAGACACATGTGAGTTAAGCTGGTGTGTGCAAGTTAGGTGTTTTTTCAACAAAAAGACCGTAGACAGAATTAGTCTCGATGACTAAAGAAATCTGTTACTCGTGGGTAAAGAGTACACCCTCTGTAGAGATTAAACCTATTCGAATAGCCGTGTCCATGGTTAAGGACTACAGTTTGGGATGGGTCAAGTGTCGGTCTTAGTGTCGGTATTCGGAGGTGAAACTATTAAACCTGGAAGCACGATTGTGACTTGTGATAATTTATGATTACTATTTTGGATGTGGACTAACCCGTGATATTTTTTTTCTGGTATTCTTGAATATCCCTGGGATGGTTCTACCTCTTGGATATTCATTGTGGCATTTCTTTTAAAGCCCTTTATGTGGTGCCACTCAGACGCCCGACTGTGGCATTTCTTTTAAAGCCCTTTATGTGGTGTCGCTCAGGCCTTGCATTGTAGCATTTCTTTTAAGGCCCTTTATGTGGTGTCGCTTAGGCATGCATTGTGGCATTTCCTTTAAGGCCCTTTATGTGGTGTCGCTTAGGCACATTGTAGCATTTCTTTTAAAGCCCTTTATGTGGTGTCGCTCGGGCCTTGCCATTGTAGCATTTATTTTAAAGCCCTTTATGTGGTGTCGCTCAGACGCCTTTTGTAGCATTTCTTTTGAAGCCCTTTATGTGGTGTCGCTCGAGGCCTTGGACCGTGTCATTTCTTTTAAAGCCCTTTATGTGGTGTCGCTCGGGCCTTGCATGTGGCATTTCTTTTAAAGCCCTTTATGCGGTGTCGCTCGGGCCTTGGGATTGCTTGACATTGTTCTTGTTCTTTATAAGCCCTCTATGCGGTGTCGCTCAGACACCGATTGTAACATTTCTTTTGTGTTATTTACTTCATGATTACTATACTACCATATTATTGTATATCCATAAATAACATGCTTGGGCCGCATCGAGCTTTACTTACCTCATGTGACTAACGTCTTAAGCATGATATATTTTCAATACATCATTGTTAAATCATGCTTGTGTTCATTGTGTTTGCGAGTACATTCAAAGTACTCACTGGCATCCATGGCTATTGTCTTGGCCAGATTTCATGTTTGGAGAGGGCGTTGCGGTGACTGTCCCAGAACCTAAGCAAGCGGTGATAGCAGCCACGCGAAGATAGGAGTTAACACTGGTCAGCTGTTCCGTGGGAAATGGAGTCCCATAGGCGAGGATGTTTCATAAACCGCTTCCGCCATCAACCTTTAGAAACCATTTGTTGTATGCACATGCGAATGGTCTTGTACTACACATATTGTATTTTCGCTTGGAATTTACGTATCAAGCTAGTGCCTCATCATTAACTTGATAATCACAGGGCTGATGAGCACAAGGACCGTTCTTCTGGGAATTGACTCCGGAGAACCGGTCGCCATAGACTTAGTATCGAGCCAGCTGACCATTGGCTAATCCTATCTTAGCTTGGTCAATAAACTTAGGCTAATAACCCACGAGCCATAACCAAGACCTCAGCCAAGCTTCTCGCACAAGATAGCCACCACGGTGACCGGCGCTTTTCGCGGTGGGTGCCCAACCTATCAACTAGCCCGTCTATCACCCACCAGTGACCAGCACCAAAGGCGTCTCATTCGCAAGAGTGCGGAGGAAGACTCCGTCTCCTTTTTCTATAAAAAGGGACGCGCTCGCCTCAACCCAGCCAAGCACCGCCAAGCCACAATGCCTGGTCCCGTAGTACACCATGAGACTACAGCAACCAACCTTGGAGGTTTTGTGACCATACTCGCAAACCTTACCCGCCATGCCTACGCGTTAGAAGAGCCACCCGAATATGTTGTGTGCCAAGGACCCATTAGTGGCGAGAGCCGTCAATTCAGGCCCTTTGTACATATCTACGGTGAGAGGTACATCACCAGCGCCCTACGAGTTCACGGAAGAACTACTTCCTTTGAGCACGCAAGCCATCCAACTAGCTGCTCGAGAGGCTATAGTTCATCTCGGGCACTGTCGCCCGAGTTAGCGTCGCTCGTTCCACTACTACCCAGGCGTGAAGGGTATGGTAGACCACCTCAAGTTGCCAGCGGAGACCACGAGGCAGACCCTGCATTACTGCATCTAGTGCGCTATGTAAGTGCCTTTGGAGGACCTATTCGATCAGATCACTATTGATCTAGTCGCAGCTCGTGGAGAGCTGGTTCATCGAGCCCCACCAAGAGAGGAGATCGAGGCCGCGCCGACAATCCGGTCGTGCTATTTGGACAACCGATCGAGACCACGAGGCCAGCCCGGCCGTCGGCCAAGGTGCTTTGATGACCCGAAGTGCTTCGTCGCCTCCACAGGAGCACACTCCAGCGGGGTTGTGGTCAACAATCCCCTTGAGCGGTCATCATCACTTCCCGAGCCTGCAGCCCCTCAGCCCTCTCCGGCAAATTCCGGCGGTGAGAACCGTGGGAAGCCTCGGCGTCCACAAGGGCGCCCGCTTGGATGTAAGCAAGTAGGCGAGACACTCGAGTAGCACCGAGTCCCGTGTATCCTCGCTTTGTAATTATGTGATTCCTTAAATTAGCGCAGCTGGCATCGATGCATTTGTTTTATATAGTAGTTTTGCATGGATGTATTAGCATGCGGTGTGATTTCTCTATCCTTGGCGCAGCTACCGAACCCGCCCGACAACATCCACGGTGATCGTCACTTTAGTAGGATGTGTGTACTGTAGTTGACCCGAGCTGAGCCGGCCGATTCTTTACCTTTTACCACGGTAAGTGACCCAGCCCCGGTGCTATAAAAGGGCCACCGAGTGACCTTGCCAAACACCTTCACCTTGTGCACCATCCCCACAACCATTTCCAGCCATGCCGAGCCCTAGTATTTATCTGAGGACTCCAGATGCTACCCCGGGTAGTTTTGTCAAGATATTGTGGGATTTTACCCACAGTACCATGGGCGCTACCCAGCCACCCCAGTACGAGCTGTTCAAATCGAGGATCACCCCTTCCACCTCGAGATATTGGGCAGCCGTGCACATCCCGCCCGTAAACCCAAACCAAGACCCCACAGAAGTCTCCTTCGTGGGAAAATCTATGCCAACCCCGCACATGGCCGTAGAAGCTGCTGCGTATGAAGCGCTTGCTCGCCTTAGATTCACGGTACCCTCGCCCGTGACGAGGGTATTATTATTTTCGAGCGCGCAGCACCGGAGGAGTAACATCCTTTCGGTGGGCGTATTGAGAGAGACCCGGTCTTGGCCAACCTCGTCAATCGTCATCGCGCAAGAACGTTTGACCCAACATGTGATGGGTTATCTGCGAGCCTCGCGGATTTAAATCCTCGGATCGCCATCGGCAGATCTTTGAGCCCGACCAGGAGAGGCGCATACATCATTGGTCAATCCACTCCTCCGATAGAAGAAGAGTGTATCCTAGTACGAAACGTTTTCTCAAGACCCGTCCAATTACCGTTTTAATCTAGATGCACGCTGTATTTATTATCGCATTTTGTAACTTATGCTTAGTACCCGAGTTTCTGGCGAGTGAATCATTAATATAAGCAGCTCTGTCGCATTTGGACTTTAATGTATAACTGTTTTCCCTCGCGAGAAATCACGGGCGTGATTTCTTTTTCTGAGTTGCCGCATCGTATGTTTTCTCACGACATAGATCATTTATTTCACACAGCCCCAAGGCAGCAGACTCACCCCACAATTACGAACACATACGCTTGCAAAATTTTGCAAGCTGTGTTGCGTCTAACTAAGCACCTCCGGACAACAGTTATCACCGGCGCACCCACCTACTGTCGTGGCCACGCGACCACGGAGAACCAGACAGCGAGCAGCGGCATCACGGCGATCATCGAGGATCATCGCGCACAGGAGCACCGAGCCCCAGCACGCTGCCAGCCCTCCGCCGCAGCGGGATCACGTACCAGTCCGGCGCCGCCTCGCCATTAGCGCCTCGTCTCGAGCTCCGGCAATGGAAGCAGAGGAGAAGAAGAGAGAAGAAGGGGCGAGGCCAGGTGTGAGGAAGAAGAGGAGAATGCGCGGTCGTTTTATAAGCTTCGAGATCGGTGTACGGTGGGCGAGGTCCACCAGCGCCGCTCGTCGCCCGACCGCCGGTGTTGGGCGAATCCATGCGAGCAGTGCCGACGCAAGCAGCCCTTGAGGTGAGTGCATGCTGCACTGCAGCTAGCACGCCGCCTTTTCTGCATACGACCTTGGTACCCTACGCGCTAAGCGTCGCGGTGGAGAAAGCGCAGGAAGCAAGGGAGAGAGGAAGAAGAAGGAGCGGGAGGAAGGAGAAGAGGCTGACCGTGGGCCGGGTCCACATCCACAGAGAGAACGCTTGTGCTCTCAGGTGCGACCAGCGTATTTTAAGATTTAGGAGTTATTCTAAATTTTTGCCGGTGTAGAAATCGCTAGTTTTCCACACACCACGCCATGATAACCCTGCTTTACTTTTGCACCACTTATCGTCCTCTCTTTGTAGCCATTTACTGTTTTAATGCAAATTTATTTAAAATTTAACTTTTGCAAATCTCGAGGACGAGATTTTTCTTAAGGGGTTAGTAGTTGTAACACCCAAAAATTTTTTGCCAAGTTTTCAATATTAAAATTTTGCCAAGGGTTTTAAAAATCTTTATTTACATTGATTTCAGAACTCTTCTTTTATTGTTAAGGAGTTTTGTATTTTTTCCCAAGTGGAGCTTTCCATAATACATTGGACTTCTTTGCCATCTCATTAAAACAATTTCTAAATAAGTAGAATTGTTTAATAAATTATTTCACCCAGAGCTTTATTCATTAAAATGAAGCTGTATTAAATTTTGGAGCTCCTTTTGAACTACAACCATTTGATAAAATCACTTAAAATTTCAAACCAAATTTGGAGATGTCACTAAATTAATTATGTGCACTAATAAATTTAATTCATTGCTTATTTTGGGTTCTTTCACTTGGTTTGCTTCTCTGGTCCAGTGGGCATTTTTTGCACTACAACCCATTTAAATATTTCCCTAGAGCCTCCACCAAAATTTTGGGATGTTAGTAGTAGCATGCCATCCAACTTTATGCAAAAACATAGTGATGTTCTTTGGAATATTTGAGTGCAACAGTCTCTTTTTCATTCTGGACCAGACTTGTGTTTTCTACTACAACTATATTATTTCTTGCTCTAATGACCTTGTGTTTTCTCATGCTTGTAGTTAACCTTGCAAAACCCCTAAGTCCAGGAGCATGCTCTATTTGGAATACTTTTGGTCCATGGAATGATGCCACTCACTCCCTTCCCAGAATTGAGGTTTTGCAAAACTTGCACTAGCAAGTTTCTCCTTTTTGCAAACTGACTTCACCACCCTCTCTTATATCCATAGAGACACTGATCTGGAGAGTTTAGCCACTCCAAGGGCTACCTAGGTGCCTTTGGCATTTTGTCAAACACCCTGTGTGCATGACCAGTTTTGGCATGAGTTCAAGTCTACTTTGTGAACTTGAGCCCCTGACCTACCAGCATGTCCTAAGGTTTGCCCTAGCCCTAACCCCTTTACGCTAACTCCTTGTGGTTTGGAACACCTAGGCATACTGGCATTTCATGAGCACCTTTACGTGCGTGCTCAGGGCGCCAGGCGTGCGTTGGCACCCGCTTGCACCCGAGTCGCCGCATCACACCCCGCACTCAAAACCCGGCCCCAGCCTGCACGCCGTGTCCCCTTGCACCACCACTCCACCCCGACCACCCCAGCACCCCCAGCGCCACCGCTAGGATGGCCGTGGCGGCTAACTGCCGGCGCCTTCGCGAGCTCGGCCGTGGTCGGCGCCGCCTAAGCCACCCAGCTTGCCACCTGCCCTTGTGAGCAGTGCGAGCTCATCCACAACCTCGTCCGCTAAGCGCTCGTCGCCGCCACGTTGCCCAAGCTACAGGAGGCGGTTCGCCGTCGTCCTTATCGCCCGGCCGCCCCGAACCGACCTCCACCGCGTATATAAGGGCCCCGAGCTCAACCAAGTCCTCGAGCAACCTCATTTGATCCTCCTAATGTTGCCTTGGCGTGATCGAGCAAGGAAGGCCTTCTTCCCGAGTCCGGCCGGTTCGTCGCCGCCAAGCCTGGCGATTCCATCGCCACCAGTGCTCTCTCCTCTCCACTCTCTCCACCAAGAACTCTCCTTCCTCTCATGAGCACAACCCCTCGTTTAATTTTGGCCGGAGACCACCGCAGCCTCAAACTCACTCTCCACCGAATGCCCACTCCGCCGCGGAGCTGCGCCGGGCGACTCCCTCCACCTCGGCTACCATCGACCACGGAAGGACCTCCTAGGAGTGGCGGATCCATCCTGCACTCGGATGCCCTCGAGGAGCCGCCTAACTCTGGCGAGATCGCGGGAGTCCCGCCTCCGATTCGGCCGGAGGAAGGAGAGGGAAGGAGACTGGTCGAACCTGACCCGATGGGGCCCTGGACCTTGTCGGTGACCCGTCGCCCCAGTCCGTGGGTTAAGTGGAAACGTATTTCGAAATCGCCTTGACGTGTGCGTATAATTGAACCGTTTTCTATTTTTCATTTTATTTTTAAAATCAGATTTGACCGAACTTTGGTATCTATAACTTTTTAAATACAACTCCAAATGAATTGATTCTTTTGCTACCTCTCTCAAATATTGTCTAGTTTATTTTAAGATTTATTTGAAAAAAATTCTAAACAACTTTTGTGCTGTTTTTATTTTGTGTGTTAATTCAAATATATTATCTTTAAATAGGATTTTTGAAGATTTCATGCTGAATTGGATGCACCTTTCCTTCCCATGACCCGAAGGCAAGCATTCTGAACCTTGGTGAATTTTTTGTGTGTGTGTTGCACAGCACGGTGTAACACCACCCGACACATACATCGTCATTTTATTTTATGATGAGATCCTATTCATGGGTGCATATTAATGAGTTTATGCTAATGAAGGTGACATGATTTGTGATGGAAATCACCGTTATATATCTTCGGGCATACGGAAGGAAAGGCGGAAGGCCTCATCTTCAGGTAGACACGGGATTGCCCCTAGTCCTCCGTCGAGGCAGTCGTGTCGATATGACATGAGCGGATGTCGCGTGATGTTTCCACTGTTGTTTGAGATGTATGCATTGTTATGCTAATCATGCAGGAAATATTACAACCTCTGAGTCGTAGTAGATCGAGTCTTGTGCGATAACCCCATACTTGCTTCGTACTACCACTCGTCCCTACACCAAGTAGGGTGCAGTTCGATAAGTTGTCAACCCTTTCCTAGCACACACCGCACAGAGAGGCAGCGGTGGAAGATCTTTGGAGGCATCTGGTAGTCATACTACGGGTCCGGGAGCATGGGTGTTTCGGTTGTAGCGAAAGGGGTAGCTCCCAGTTCTTGTAGTATAAATTTTGTGATCCCATGTTACGTCGAGGTTGTGGCCTCCCCAATTAGAGTTTTGCTTAGCAGTGTAGTGGGTGATTCGGACACATGTGAGTTAAGCTGGTGTGTGCAAGTTAGGTGTGTTTTCAACAAAAGACCGTGAAGCGGAATTAGTCTCGATGACTAAAGAAATTCGTTACTCGTGGGTAAAGAGTACACCCTCAGCAGAGATTAAACCTATTCGAATAGCCGTGTCCATGGTTAAGGATTACAGTTTGGGATGGGTCAAGTGTCGTTCTTAGTGTCGGTCTTCGGAGGTGAAACTATTAAACCTGGAAGCACGATTGTGACTTGTGATAATTTATGATTACTATTTTGGATGTGGACTAACCCGTGATATTTTTTTCTGGTATTCTTGAATATCCCTGGGATGGTTCTACCTCCTGGATATTCATTGTGGCATTTCTTTTAAAGCCCTTTATGTGGTGTCGCTCGACGCCGACCGTAGCATTTCTTTTAAAGCCCTTTATGTGGTGTCGCTCAGGCGCTCATTGTGGCATTTCTTTTAAGGCCCTTTATGTGGTGTAAACAGGCGCTCGATTGTGGCATTTCTTTTAAGGCCCTTTGTGTGGTGTCGCTTAGGCGCCGGATCGTGGCATTTCTTTTAAAGCCTTTATGTGGTGTCGCTCAGACACCGACGCGTAACATTTCTTTTAAAGCCCTTTATGTGGTGTCGCTCGGACGCCCGATTGTAGCATTTCTTTTGAAGCCCTTTATGTGGTGTCGCTCGAGGCCTTGACCGTGGCATTTCTTTTAAAGTCCTTTATGTGGTGGCGCTCTGACGCCCGACTGTGGCATTTCTTTTAAAGCCCTTTATGCGGTGTCGCTCAGTCGCCCGATTGCGGCATTGTTCTTGTTCTTTATAAGCCCTCTATGCGGTGTCGCTCAGACACCTGATTGTGGCATTTCTTTTGTGTTATTTACTTCATGATTACTATACTACCATATTATTGTATATCCATAAATAACATGCTTGGACGCATCAGAGCTTTACTTACCTCATGTGACTAACGTCTTAAGCATGATATATTTTCAATACATCATTGTTAAATCATGCTGTGTTCATTGTGTTTGCAGTACATTCAAAGTACTCACTTTGGCTTGTCCCTGGCTATTGTCTTGGCCAGATTTCATGTTTGGAGAGGAGCGTTGTGGTGACTGTCCCAGAACCTAAGCAACGGTGATAGCAGCAATGCGAAGATAGGAGTTAACCTGGTCAGCTGTTCCCGTGGGAAATGGAGTCCCATAGACGAGGATGTTTCATAAACCGCTTCCGCCATCAACCTTTAGAAACCATTTGTTGTATGCACATGCCAGAATGGTCTTGTACTACACATATTGTATTTTCCGCTTGGAATTTCTGCATCAAGCTAGTGCCTCATCAGTTAACAGTAATCCTGGGGCTGATGAGCACAAGGACCGTTTTTCCTGGGAATTGACTCCCGGAGAACCGGTCGCCACACCGTAGCGCTCGAACACAAGTCCGTTTCCTCCGTTTTGCGGTACACCACACCCCTCCCGATCAACAGGACCCCCGTTTCGACCGTAGGAGATCCATTTCGTCCGTTTTGCCGTACGCCACACCCCTCCCGATAAACAGGACCCGCGTTTCGACCGTAGGAGGTCCGTTTCCTCCGTTTTGCGGTACGCCAGACCCCTCCCGATGAACAGGATCCCGTTTTGAACGTGGCCGGTCGAACACAAGGCCGTTTCCTCCGTTCGGCGCTACGCCAGGCCTCGTTTCCATCGCATGTTCCGTCCAAGCCCTCCCGATGAACATGACACATTCCGTTGCCTCCCCATGAACACGACGCATTCCGTTGCCTCCCCATGAACACGATGGCGATGCGGTTTCTCTGTTCCGACCGGCCATGTACCACGAGCCCTCGCCGTGCGTGTCTTGTGGTAGGCGTTGAGACCCGCCGTATGTACACATACGTGGCGTATTTTCTTTCTTGCACCCTGGCGCTGTACGTGCGTGTACATGCTACGTCGCGGCGCCTCTACTACGCGTGCGTCGCGCCTCTACATCGACCGGTATGTACGTACACTTGGCGACCAGAATGACAACACTACATACGCTTCGACCGGTGTATCCCGGTATCGGGCACTTCCTTGCGTGCGAAGATGTAGCTGATGGGTCCCGATCGAGGGCAAGTGTTTTTCGCGAATCACGGTGGCCGCCGGTGGGTCCCCAGCGTCGGTGGAGGAATAATTATTTTGCGTAATAAGGAGGCACTTCCTTGCTGCGGCCGTGGACCCACTGTCGGCCTCTCCATGTACAGATCCACGTCCGATGGAAGCCGTTCCTTGACCATGTTGACCACGCTTGCGCCGAGAGCACCAGAGGCGGTGGATGACGGCGAGCCTAGGAAGGGGACGACGGTCGTCGGGAAGATCTGATAGTGGATGCCCACACGTCTGGAGTCTGAGGTTCCTTGGTTCTCTGCGGTGTGAGGCTGTCGTCATTTGTAGAAGTAACATGGGGTGTGGGTGAGTAGAGGGATGGGTCGCCAGCGGTGGGTAGTAGAGGCGGTGAGGCCTCCTCCGCATCGCCAGCCGGCCACGGGAGGTAGAACCACGAGCACGACCGGCGCTGGTTTGGTAGTGGAGCAAGAAGACCAGAGGTTGAAGAAGCACTCACGGCCGTTGGATGGACATCGTCACGGTCCTTTGGAGCTAGAATCGTGCATATTGACTAAGTTGACAAAGCCCTCCGTCCCGTCAACTTAGTAGGCCCACAAGTCAGCCTGCCACTATCTTTGGGTCCCGGCTAACGGGGAGTATTCATTTTTTGTGCGTAATAAGGAGGCACTTCCTTGTGTGCGAAGATATAGCTGGTGGGTCCAGCTGTCGATGGCGATAACGTTTTTTGTGAAATATAGAGGCCCTTCGGTGGGTCCTCGATGACAGGTGGAGGAATGATTATTTTGCGCGTAATAAGGAGGCATTTCCTTGCGTGCGGCCATGGACCAGCTGTCGGCCTCTCCATCTGATCCGCCAGATGCATGTTGATGCGTTGACCATGTTGACCGAGCAGCGCCGAAACGAGGCGGTGGGCGGCAGCGAGGCCTAGGAAGGGACACGGAGGCGGGGAAGACTCGGCAGTTGTTTCCCACACGGAGAATACGATTGTATAAGGGTTTGCTGGTTCGTCTACCATCGCCGGAGAATAACAGCAGGTGTGGGTGAGTAGAGGTATAGCTAGGCCAGGGATGGGAGTATGGTGGGGCGGTGAGGCTGCTGGCAGGCTTGGCCGGCATGGGAGGAGGGAGTAGGCAGTCCCATGGCGCTTGTTTAATGTTGGAGCAGGAAGAGCAGAGATTGAAGAAGCACGACGGCCGTTGGATGGACATCAACGATCCTTTGCTGTCGTCAACCTTTTTAGGAAAGCCTCAAATCATGGAAAACAACATACAACCCATCTGCCGTTATTTCTAATAGTTTTCAGCCCATTTGCTAATTCTTAAGGTTTTTTTGGAGCCCATATTCTTTTTGTTAGCATTACAGCCCATATTGTGGCCATGGTTAAAAAATTATACGAAATTTTGCATATTTCGGTGCGGTCCAAACTGTTTTTAATCCCGAAATTTCGACTCACATTCAAACTGATTTTAAAAATAAATTTATATCAATATAAAATCCAACAAATTCTCCACGCATAAAAATTAATGTAATTTAAAATCTTGAAATGAAAAAAAAGATATTTGAAACTAATTGCCGGTTTGATGTGTTTTAAAATGTACAACCCATATCTCATTACTGATGGGCCATTTTCTCGGCCGAATAAGCTCTCCTCGTCTTGAAAGATTTGCAGCCCAACAGGCTTGACAAAGCGACTTACTTGGCAAATCACAAAAAAAATGGGCGTGGCCGTGGACGGTATCGGCCTCTCCACGTATAGTACTCTTCCGATGGAAGTTGTTCCTTGACCACGCACCCGAGAAGCACCACAGCGGTGGGCAACGGCGAGGCCTAGGAAGGGGACGGCGTGGAGCCGGGGAAAAGCAGCGGTGGAAGCCAGCGAGAGAGAATCGAGGGTTCACTTGTTCGGCTGCGGTGTGAGGCTGCCGTCGCCGTAGGGCACGGCCGACGGTGGGAATAGTAGGGCGGTGAGGCGTCCGTGGCAAAGACAGCCGCCACGGGAGGCGAGGAGCATGCGGCCACGACCGGTGCTTTGCTGGGCCGTGGAGCAAGAAGACCAGAGGTTGAAGAAGCACTACGACCGTTGGATGGACATCGTCACGGTCCTTTGGAGCTAGAATCGTTCAATTTGACTAAGTTGACAAAGCCCACCGTCCCGTCAACTTAGTTGACCCTAAATCATCCTCCACTATGGTGGGTCCCAGCTAGCGAGGGGTATTCATTTTGTGTGCGTAATAAGGAGGCACTTCCTTGCGTGCGAAGATATAGCTGATGGGTCCGACATGTCATTCGGTAGGAACGTTTTTCACGAAATCTGAGGCCCTTCGGTGGGTCCCAGCTGTCGGTGGAGGAATCATTATTTTTGCCGCGCGATCCACGGCCGATGGATGTCGTTCGTTGACCAAGTTGACCAGGCGCGCCGAAGCACCATGGCGGTGGGCGATGGCGAGGCCTAGGAAGGGACGACACGGAGCCGGGAAGACTCGGCAATGGTTGCCTGCGATTGGGCGGTCACGAGGGATTTCTTGGTCAATTGCCGTCGCGGAAAATAACGGGGAGGTGTGGGTGAGTAGAGGAATGGCACGGCCAGCAATGAAGTAGGGTGGGGCCGTGCCACTTGTCGTGTATACGACCGGCCATGGGAGGTGGGAACAGGCAGTCCCAACGGAGCTGGTTTGGGCGGCTGGAGCAAGAAGATCAGATATTGAAGAAGCAACACGGCTGTTGGATTAACATCCAATGGTCACTGCTGCTAGAATCGTTTGTGGACTAAGTTGACAAAGCCAAAGTACACGTCAACCTAGTAGACCCACAAGTCAACCTCCAAATCTATCCCAAACAGCATACAACCTGAAATTTCTAGCCAGATTCAAATTAATTTTAAATCTAAATATACCTTAATTTAAATTCGATGAAATTTTACCCGCTTTAAAAACAATGAAATTTAAAATATCAAAATCCGAAGAAAAACAGTATTTTGGAACTAATTGCCTGTTTGCTGTATTTTTAATTTACAGCCCATTTATTATTACTTATAGCCCATTTCTTATTACTTATAGCCCATTTTCTGAGGCAAAATGCATCCTCCTCGTCTTGAAAGATTTCCGGCCCGATGAGGGCGTAGAAAAGCAAGTAGGCCTCGTTGGTTATTCTGCAAAAAACAAAATAGCTGGCTAGCCATTTTCGAAAGGAAAAAAACAAACTAGGATGGTCATGTGCTAAACATATGAAATAAAAGCACAGGGCTAGGCAGGCCACAGGTCCCGAGAACCAGTTGATACCCATACGCATCCCGAAAACGAAATTCTACTGCAGCTGCTTTGGGTCCCTACTTGTCATCCTCACCATGTACAGTCATCTCCTTATTCCTCTCGGTTGTTGACCATGTTGACAACACTGGAGGGCGGCGCTGATGAAGCCATGTACCTAGGGTAGGGTCATGGATCTGTCCAAGATACCCACCCCAAGGACATCTCTTGAAGAAACCACCTTCGATCGACTGGAAGGATTCCCTCGACGGACTGAAGACACTCGACCATGAAGCCAACCACTCGACCGCCGGAGATCTACGATCGATCACGCATAAGCAGTCGGTCATTAAGTGGATTTATGGTCATCATAGCACTTTATGTGGGGCGTTACAGTAACTCCCTATCTTAATGTACCTTAATCCCTACATAGCGAGGGTGGAGGGTCAGCAAACTCTATATAAGCCACCCTCCTCGGTGTAAAGGTTCGCACCCACGTAACTCATACGCACATATCTGATCGACCGCCTCCGGTTTGTGAGGGCGTGGGGCTGTTACTTCCTCCGAGAAGGGCCTGAACTTCGTAAACATCTTGCGTATACAACTACTCCATAGCTAGGATCTTGCCTCTGCATACCTACCCCCATTCTATTGTCGGACTTAGAACCCACGACGGTTGGCGCCCACCATGGGGCGGTGTCTTAGCGACTTGTTGGAGAAGTTGCAGTTTTTTCCGATCTCCTTCATCATGGTTTCAGGTGGAGTTTTGGTTGAGGGCCGCGAGATCCGTCTCGGCGCGCTCACGTTCATCGCCGACGACTCCGCTTGGCTGCAGGAGGCTCCACTCGACGTCGACGCACTCCCAGTCTGCGGGGCAACGCACTTTCGCGTGTGCGTCCGTGGCGTCCTTCTGCGGCAACCGTCGACCTTGTATCAGTCGGCTCCTGTGCCGTCCTCCCTCCCAGTCTCTCACCGGCGCAAGCACTCCGGCCGGTCGAGGCTTCAGCGGTGGGTGAGGCATGCGGTGGCCCGCCAGTCGGCCACTCCCCAAGTCGCGGCAATCGAGCCCGACGAATCTCTCTACGGCATATTCGATCATCGGTAGCGCTGCGATCGCATCCGAAGTGCGGCAAGCAGTGATCCGGCGGCGGAAGTCACGATGGTCGATGGGCGCGTAGTCCACCGGCTTTCCCGCGGCGGTGGCGATGGCAAAGCGATTCGTCGCGTAAGCCCATGAAGAGTACTTGCCCGAGCCACTCACCGCTGCGAGAGGAGGAGCTTCGCCCGGAACATGGATGCACTTCACACTCCTATCGTTGGAGAAACCCATGAGGCCCGTGCCTTAGAAGGCAGCGTTTGGCCAACGGCTGGGCGACTCGTTGGAAAATCTCCAGCGAGTGCTCGGCGAACAAGCGACAACGGGTCCCGTCGTCGATCGGCGTCAACTCTTTCCACAACCGACTCAGGTATACCAAACTCAATTCAGAATCTAGCAGCTGCAGCCCGTATAGCGAGTCCATTCAGCCTTCGATCGGAGGCTGGCGAGGAGGCTTGCTACAGATCGTAGATTTACTCCGGCAGCAGGAGATCAAAATTCAGTGTATCGCGAGTCGCGAATAGGATTCACAGCAGACCCATCGCTGCGAATCTGATCCGATCGACTCATAGCCCAAGATCGCCCCGGCGTGAGGGGCGTGGAGGCCATCGTGATCAATATGAGGATCGATTCGATCATGATGATCGACGTCGAGTGCCCTCCTCTCCCCAAGGGGGTGGGTCATCACAGCGCCTCGACAATGAGGATGATGAGCGCCATCACAGGTTTGGGCGAAGGATTCCGATCGACCCCGGGGAACCAGGCTTTGATGCGAGATCCATTATCGTTCAAGGGTTGGGTAAACGCGAACAGAGCTCACCGAGAAGGCCATGAGCGAGATGTGCCCACCAGCAGCAGTACGTCTCGGGACGAGTGTTTAGCGAGCCATCAGAGCGCGGTGATTCCTCCCAACTTCAGGTTGGCGTGCCGGTTAGTAAGTTCCTTTGGTGAGTCCAAGCGGATACCGGCTTGAGGACTACCAGTGGTTGTTCAGATTGGCGGCGGCTTAGCGATGAAGTGGCCATGAAACACCTGCCTCTTATGTTGGAGGGCTCGGCGAGGCATGGTTGAATCAGTTAGCACCAGCAGCATTTACACTGAGGAAGATCTTGCCGAGTGTTTGTCGAGGACATTTGAAGGAACTTGCAAGCGGCGCCGGGGTTGACAGAGTTGCGATCGTGTGTTGAAGGCGAATGAAACTACGAGGATTACATCGAGAGATGGATCACATTACATCACACGCAGAGAATGTATCGATCATCGGCAGATCTGTGCCTTCAAGGAAGGCGTTAAAAGAAGAGTTAAGTTTGAAATTCGGTCGGACCGTAGACATGACCACAGAAGTCGAATGATGGAATTGCCACCAAATCGCCAATGGTGAACAAGAGGATCGGCTCGGATGGCAAGTACAAGTCAGCCGCTAATGAAACCGGGAGGAACTCGATCAAGCGAAGTAAAGCCGAGCCAACTGCTCTGGAGAAGCCTTGGCGTGACTCGAGGAAAGTTCAAGGGGAAATCCAAGGACCTTGGAACCCCAAGAAGGTGAAAGACCAAGATGGAAATGATGTATTGGACTTGCCATGTCACATTCACACGAAGAAAGATGAAGAGGGTAAACTCATTTACCCAAAGCATACCACTTGACGATTGTCGGCTCTTGATTCAGCGGTTCGGGGAAGCAGCCCAAGGATAAGGAGAAGGAGTCGGACAAAGTTGAGGACAAGGAAGATAGTGATGGTGGATACCCCGTGTCAATTCCACCTCGATGATTTTCTTGACGTTGAAAGCAAAAGTCGATTGAAAGTTATCAATTGAAGTGAATATGGTCGCTCGTGACACCCGATTATCTGAAATGGTCATGAGACCGCCATCACGTTCGACCCGGTCGATCACCCGACACACATAGCCACCCTCAGGGAGGCAAGCTTTGAGTGGTCGACCCGGTTGTCGAAGGCACTCGACTAACTAAAGTTTTGATGGATAGTGGCAGTGGCCTGAACATACTGTATGCAGAGACGTTGAAAGGGATGGGCATTCCGATGTCCAGACTCAGCACCAGCAACATGAGTTTCCATGGAGTCATTCCTAGAAAGAAGGCTGAGTCACTCGGCCAAATTTCTCTCGATGTGGTTTTTGGTGATTCCAAGAATTTTCGTAAAGAAAAGTTGACCTTTGAGGTCGTGGATTTCCAGAGCGCTTATCACGCTATTCTGGGAAGGCCGGCGTATGCATGTTTCATGGCTCAACCATGTTATGTATACCTCAAACTGAAGATGCCAGGCCCCAAAGGTGTGATCACTGTCACTGGCAATCGGAAGAAAGCAAAAGAGTGTTTTCAAAAAGGCTCTAAGATCGATGATGCTCAGATGGCAGTGGTAGAGCTGCAAGAATACCAGAAAACTGCAGACTCGAGTGATTTGTTGCGAGCCAAGAAGCCCGCCACGGAGTCAGCATTTCAGTCGTCCGGTGATACGAAACCGATTCACATTCACCTGACCGATCCCAATGCTGCTCCGACTCATATCTCAACAACACTCGACTCCAAATAGGAAGAAGCGCTCATCCGGTTCCTCCGTGAGGCGGGACATCTTCGCATGGAAGCCTGCGACATGCGGGTGTTCAGAGGGCTGGCTGAGCATCGTCTGACGTCGACTCAAAAGTTAAACCTGTCAAAAGAGCATCTTGATGGTCCGCCAGTAAGAAAGAAAGGCCATTGGCGAGGTGGCTCGGCTCTTAGCAGCAGAGTTTATCCAGAGATTTACCACTCGAGTGGCTCGCCAATGTTGTCATGGTCCCTAAGAAGGACAAATCACCGCATGTGCATCGACTTCAAACATATCAATCAGGCCTGCCGAAAGATCATTTTCCTCTCCCGCATCGACCAAATAGTCGATTCATGCTGCGGGATGTGGCGGTTGTCTTTCTTAGACACCTATTCCGGTTACCATCAGATCCGTCTGTATGGACCCAGCGAGATCAAAACAACTTTCATCACTCCATTGGGTGCTTACATTATGTCACCATGCCATTCGGCCTCAAGAATGCGAACCACGTTCATGAGGATGATTGAAGTGTTTGCTCACTCAAATCAGGTCGGAATGTGGGAAGCATACATGGATGATATTGTGGTCAAATCACGGAAAGGTTCCGACCTGTCGACCGACCTTGCTGAAACATTGCCAATCTCGGAGGTATGATATCAAGCTTAATCCATCAAAGTGCACATTCGGAGTTCTGGTGGAAAGTTACCGGTTTTCGTTTCCGAGCGAGGAATCGATGCCAACCGAAAAAAGTTGGCACTATACTCGAATGAGCATACAATGCGTGTGCCGATGTCGAAGCTTCTGTATGGCAGCGCTTTAAGTCGATTCATCTCGTCTCGGTGAAAAGGCATTGCCTCTTTACCGTGATGAAAGTCGAGACAAGTTGAGTGGACTCGAAGCTGATGCAGTGTTTGCGAGCTAAAGCTACACTCTCCACCACCCGAGCTTGCTGCCCCAATCGATAAGAGCCTTTGCTGCTTTACATTGCAGCCTGGGACAAGTTGTCGATGCAGTACTTACGATTGGCGGGAAGAAGAAGGAAAAAGCCTTCAAAGTTCAGCGCCAGATATATTATCTTTACGAGTATTGACCCCATCAAGCAAAAGATACCCTCATTATCGAAGCTTGTTTATGGGATTTATATGACCACGAAGAAGGTTGCTCATTACTTCTCGACCATTCCATTACATTAAATGGTGACCCCATTGTCGAGAGATTACACTGTTGAGAGATGCAACGGTCGGTGAGTGGCGAAATGGGTGATTGAACTCCTTCCCCTTGATATCAAGTTTGAGGCAAAAGCCATCAAGTCCCAAGCGATAGCAGATTTCATCGTGAGTGGATTGAGCGACAACTGCCGACTCAAGTTCACTTTCGAACCTTTGGACCATGTTCTTTGATGGTTCCAAGATGCTGAATGGTTCGATCTTTGGGGTAGTGTTGGTTTCCCCGAGGAGATAAGCTCGGATATGTGCTCTAGATTCACTTTGATTCTTCCAACAATGAAGCGAGAAT
>JAHIAM010007121.1:0-39730 GCA_021605205.1 Aegilops longissima
CCACGTGTGAGATCCACATGGATTTGCTTCCAACCACGAAAGGAGAGTCGGTGCAGATGGAAACAAGGTACAAGGGTTGAAAACTCATGGCCTTACGTCCTACTTCAAAGGTTTTACTGTTATCCTTAGAGGATTGGGCATACGACTTATATGAGCAGATTGCGAGTTGGGACAATTCTTGAGGAACTCTGCGGTAGGAATATCGGGATAGATGCTTTGGGCGTCTTAGAGACAAGATACCAACTATCCTATCGACCTTGAGAAGATATATCCTCCGACCTTCTTTGATGTGAAGGTGCATTTGGCTGTTCATCTACGATGAGGCACTACTTAGAGGTCGATGCAGTATGGCTGGATGTACCCTATTGAAAGGCGGCTAGGCACTTTCAAGGGCTATGTTAGGAAAGAGCTAGACCGGGGTTCCATTGCGAGGCCTACATTGCTCTGAAGCGTTGACATTACGCTCAAAATACATTGAAACAAGTGATCGACTTAGCAAAGAGGTGGTTGAAGACAATCTCGGGCTCAATTTTTCGATTATTACATTAGATTCAGGGAAGAGTCGACAAGAGGACAAACCTAAAGATTTGGAAAAAATGGTTTGGTATGTGTTGAATAAGCATCTGAGATACTACCTTATATCAAGTAAGTGCGATCTTGCAGCTTATACATCGTAATCTACCAAACTTGCAGCACATTCTTATATATTTAGATGTTTGTGCGATCACTATGTTGTGCAGCATCTACAAAGAGGAATTCTTGTCATAAAATCCAGAAACATTGACAAACTGGTTATGGCAGGATTTGCGAAATGGTTCAAGAACCATGTAAGATTTTGAAGTGCCTTTGTCAGTTTTTAATATATTGAGTACATAAGATGATCGAGCTTGTCTATTTTCTAACCATAGGTTAAGAAGAGTGGGAGGATGGGCGAGGCGATTGATGATGCCCTTTACTCACTAGCAATGGGTCTGATACTCGGGTAAGACATTATGAATCTTGCGTTGTTGGAGATGTGTGCTACAACACCCATTGCGAGGACGAAGGCGGGAAGACACAAAAGCAGTGCCATCATGAGCACGGATCGTATGACAAAGAGATAACTAAAATGTATGCTAACATAACGAGACATTGTTGATTGCATTATATCTCGATTTAGAGGATCATCGGTGTGTGGTTACATGTTGTCTTTGTCGTTGGTATAACCTGTTTTCGAGGATCATAAAACCCGAGCTGATGATTATTTCAAATCCATCAATGTCAAGCGGCATACCAAACCAACGAGCCTTTTATTTTGGCAAATCAAGCAACACAGATATTTTTCTTGGAAGACACATTTGCGCGTGGCGATGGTGGAGAGTATTGCAAAGGTTTGAGCGGAAGAATTCGTTTAATGAAGTTGCACAACAAGATGATGCTTACAATGCTCACGATGTACAAGATACACAGATGTTCCTAATATCTTTGAGAACCATCCGTCAATGGCGGCGGTGAAAAGATTGCTGTCGTCTTGTGGACATACAAGAGTTGATCAAGAAGAAGCCAGCGTTCGAGGATGTTGAGGGCGAAGAAGAAGATGACACCGTGGGGAATAATGATTCAGGATGATACACATGGCAAAGATGTTGACCACTGCTTGCGGATGATGATTACATTGCTTTTATCGTATTTGCACTGTCGGAAGGCGTTTTTATCTACTTTGTGAAATTGTGTTTGCTATGACAAGCTGAAACTGATGAACATGTTGTTTAGTATTTTCTTTGTGAGAACATCACTTGTTATGTATGCTGATTTGTGTTTGGTGATTGTATGGCAACTAAAACATGATGATATTGTTGTTTATTTGTACTCATATTTGGCTGTGAAACTTGAATTTGATGACATAGTTTGTTGTTGGACTGCAATTTTCTTGGCGTCTTGAATGAGAACAAAGCTGACCCGACTGTTATTTATTTATATGAGCAAAGGGGATACCCCTGATTTCCGTTAATAGAAATCATTAGATGTTCAAAACACTACGACCAGCACTGCTACACAGGTTTCATTCATTACTAGTTTCAGCAAAGTGCTCATGTAAGTAGCCACTTGAATACATCACAGTGCTACATACCTTGCAAATAAAGAGACAATCATCCTCTGAGCACATCAATTTTGCCCATTATCTTCACAAGATCTTTCATCTCCTCATTCTTTGTCAAGGCCGTTCAGCGGTGTTGCTTAGCCATGATCAAAGGCTGCATCTTTAACCTTCTACTGCATCTTCCTCTTACGCGTTCCTTGATTACTTGTCCAACACCCCAACCTCCTGGTATTGGGATTCCTCGGCTAACCAAATAATCAGCGTGGTTGCATTCCCCATCGAGCAACTTCCGAAATACAAATCACACGAATCTTCCATTTTCTACATGAATCAAATTGGTAGATCATCAGCAAACTATTAAAAAAACAGCAATGAAAGCGGCGAACAACACTTAAGCGTATTATTACCCCATGATTCGGGCATTTGTAGAAGACTTCGGCGGGGTTGCGGATTGTGGTTGAGGCAGCGACGGATGACTCTGCGTGATTTTCAGCGGTGGCACCACACCAATGGCAGCGGGTTGCGATGAGCAATCGGCTGCGGTCTGCGTGTCGGCGAGGTGTGATGAGACCCACGGCGATGATGCGGGTTGCGACTTGGCGCATATCTGGTTGTTGCCTATTGAAGAAGCGGTGCGAGCAGCCAGCGGACATGGTTCTTGCGGCGAGC
The DNA here is from genome assembly GCA_021605205.1 of Aegilops longissima. NCBI lineage: Eukaryota > Viridiplantae > Streptophyta > Magnoliopsida > Poales > Poaceae > Aegilops > Aegilops longissima. The sequence goes on from JAHIAM010007121.1 coordinate 2,750, forward strand.
TTGATGCTAAGCGAGTAAGTAGAAGAGGAGAAGCGAGCGTTGGATATGTCGGTTTCATTACTTGCGAGTAGCATAGCACCATATATAGTCATAGTCTAGGTTTGGATTGAACCAGCTACGAGAACACGTCTTTCCTTTTTCTAAAACTTCGGCAGCGTCTCTTTCTTTGGTACACTAGCTTGTTCTATCGCCTTCCCAAATCTTTGATTTTCTTTCCCTTTTTGCGAGGACTGACGGTGGGACCCACGGAAGGGCCTCGTATTTCTTGAAAAGCGTTCCCCAGGCTGACATGTCGGACCCACCAGCTATATCTTGCACACAGGAAGTGCCTTCTTATTACGCACAAAAATGAATACCCCTGCTAGCTGGGACCCACCATAGTGGGAGGATGACTTGTGGGCCAACAAAGTTGGCGGGGGCGGAGGGCTTTGTCAACTTAGTCAATATGAGCGATTCTAGCTCTAGTGACCGTCGATGTCCATCCAGCAGGCGTGGTGCTTCTTCAACCTCTGGTCTTCTTGCTCCGACCACCCAAGCTTGTCGGTCGTGCGCGCATGCTCCTGCCTCCTGTGCCGGTTGTCTTTGCCGTGGAGCCTCACCGCCCTACTATTCCCGCGTTGGCGGCAGTCCTCAACAGCGGCAGCATCTCACACGCAGCCCAACCGGTGAACCGTCGTACTCCTCTCTCGCGGGCTTCCTTGCGCGTCTTCCCGGCTCCGCGTCGTCCCCTTCCTAGGCCTCGCCGTCGTCCACCGCCGTGGTGCTCTCCAGCGGCGTGGTCAGCGTGGTGAAGGCGACTTCCATCGGAAGAAATCTTTGTGCGTGGAGAGGCTGACAGGTGGGTCCTGACCTGACCCAGTTTTTGTGATTTTCCAAGTAAATCGCTTTATCGGGCCTGTTGGGCTGCAAATCTTTCAAAACGAGGAGAGCTTTCATTAATTGGCGAGAAAATAGCCCATCGATAATGAGAAATGGGTTGTACATTTTAAAACACATCAAACAAGCAATTAGTTTCAAATATCTTTTTTCTCATTTCAAGATTTTAAATTACATTAATTTTTATGCGTGGAGAATTTGTTGGATTTTATATAGATATACATTTATTTTTAAAATCAGTTTGAATGTGAGTCGAAATTTTGGGATTAAAAACAGTTCAGACCGCACTGAAGTATGCAAAAACTCGTATAAGTTTTTAACCGTGGCCACAATTTGGGCTGTAATGCTAACAAAAATAATATGGGCTCAAAAAAAACCTTAAAAATTAGCAAATGGGCTGAAAATTATTAGAAATAATGGCAGATGGGATGTATGTTGTTTTCCACAGATTTGAGGCTTTCCTAAAAAAGGTTGGCCTGGCAGTGGTGTTGGATGTCCATCCAGCGGCCGTCGTCTTCTTCAATCTCTACTCTTCTGCTCCGGCCGCTCAAGCAGTGCGGCGGGACTGCTGCTCCGTCCTCCCGTGGCGGCTCTGCTGCCGTTGAGGCCTCACCGCCCCCGTACTCCCATGCTGGCCTAGCCATCCCTCTACTCACCCACACTGCTGTTATTCTCCGTCGGCGGCGGAGCGAGACGATAAACCCTCGTGCAGTCGTACTCCCCTCCGTGTGAAACAACTGCCGAGTCTTCCCTGCCTCCGTGTCGTTTCCTTCCTAGGCCTCGCCGTCGTCCACCGCCCTGGTACTCTCGGTAGCGGCCTGGTCAAGCGTGGTCAGCGACCGACATGCATCTGAAGTGGACTATCGTGGAGAGGCCGACAGCTGGAGTCCATGGCCGCGCAAGAAATGCCTCCTTATTACCGCAAAATAATGATTCCTCCACGACATCGAGGGACCCACGAAAGGGCCTCTGTATTTCATGAAAAAAGCATTACCGTCGGTCGATAGCTCGGACCCACCAGCTATATCTTCCACGCAAGGAAGTGCCTCCTTATTACGCACAAAGAAAATGAATACCCCACTGGTGGGACCCACCTTAGTGGGAGGCTGACTTGTGGGCCTACTAAGTTGGCGGGGGCGGAGGGCTTTGTCAACTTATTCAATATCTGCGATTCTAGCTCGGTGACCGTCGATGTCCATCCAGCGGCCGTAGTGCTTCTTCAACCTCTGGTCTTCTTGCTCGGCCGCCCAAACCAGCGCCGGTCGTGCCTCGTGCTCCTGCCTCCCGTGGCGGCTGCGATCTGGCGGAGCCTCCCGCCCCTACTACTCCCGCTGGCCAGGCCATCCCTCTACTCACCCACCCCTGTTACTCTGCGGCGGCAGCAGCCTCACACATGAGCGAACGGTGAACCGTCGTACTCCTCTGGCGTGGGCATCATTGCCGCGTCTTCCCGGCTCGCGTCGTCCCCTTCTAGGCCTCGCCGCCGTCCACCACCACAGTGCTCTCGGTGCGGCATGGTCAGCGTGGTCGAGCGGCTTCCATCGGGCGTGGACTATGCGTGGAAGGCGACAGAGTGGGTCCACAGCGCAACAAGGAAGTGCCTCCTTATTACGTGCAAAATAATTATCCTCCACGGCAGCGGGGACCCACGGACGAGCCACCAGTATTTTTTGAAAAATTATTTTCCCACTGCTGGGACCCACCGGACAGACCACCGTATTTCCCAACGCCCAGCTGTCGGCTCGGACCCACCGGAAGTGCCTCCTTATTACGCACAAAAAATGAGTACTCCCCGGCTAGCTGGGACCCACCTTAGTGGGAGGCTGACTTAATGGGCCTACTAAGTTGGTGAGGGACGAAGGGCTTTGTCAACTTAGTCAATATGAGCGATTCTAGCTCCAGTGACCGTCGATGTCCATCCAGCGGCTGTAGTGCTTCTTCAACCTCTGGTCTTCTTGCTCCGGCCACCCAAAGCAGCGCCCGGTCGTGCGCGCATGCTTACGCCTCCGTGGCGGCTGTGTCTTTGCTGCGGGAGGCCTCACCGCCCTACTATTCCACGCTGGCGGGCCTGCGGCGATGGCAACCTCACACTTGGCGAACGGTGAACCCTCGTTCTCTCTCTCCGGCAACCACTACCAGCGTGTTCCCGGCTCCCGTCGTCACCTTCCTAGGCCTCGCCGTCGTCCACGCCTGGTGCTCTCGGCGTGGCGTGGTCAGCGTGGTCAAGGCGACTTCCATCGGACGTGGGACTGTCGTGGAGAGGCGACAGCTGGGTCCTGACGCGGCAAGGAAGTGCCTCCTTATTACGTGCAAAATAATTATTCCTCCACGACGGCGGGGACCCACCGGACGGGCCACCGTGTTTAGCCCCTCATTGATGGGACCCACCAGCTACATCTTCGCAAGCAAGGAAGTGCACGGCGGTCGGGACCCACCTGGTCGGGCGTCACGTGGCGTTGTCATTCTGGTCGTGACGATATGCGTACATATATATTGGTGGATGTAGAGCGCTGCCGTAGTAGCCGTAGTACTGCGCGGCCAGGGTGCAGAAAGAAAATCTGACCGCGTATGTGTACATCGGCGGGGTCTCGAGCGCCTACTCGCGCATCTGACGGCGAGGCTCGTTTACATGGCTGGGTCGGAGCGTAGAAACAGCGTCGTCATCGTGTTCATGGGAAACAGCGGAATGCGTCGTGTTCATGGGAGAGCAGAGAATCGTCGTGTTCGCCGGGAAGCAATGCGGCTGGTCGGAGCGGAATGCGTGGTTGTGTTCGCCGGGAGGCTTGGGCCGGAGCAGGCGATGGAAACAAGGCTGGCGTGCGCGAAACGGAGAAGCGGCCTTGTGTTCGACCGGCCAAATTTGAAGCAGGATCCTGTTCGCCGGGAGGGTCTAGCGTACCACAAAGCGGAGAAACAGACCTTCTGATCGAAGCAGGGGGTCTGTTTGATCGGGATGGGTGTGGCGAACCGCCAAAGCGGAGAAGCGGACTTGTGTTGGAGTGCTACGGTCGAAGCAGAGGTCTGTTCATCGGGAGGGTGTGGCGTGCCATCTAAGCAGGACTCCGTGATCTGCTCATCTCCACCGTCGACCCCTCCGGCCTCCACGAGCTCTTGTTCATCCACCGTCGACCTCCTCCGGCCTCCACGGGCTCCTGTTCATCCGGCCTCCACCGTCGCTTCTCCACGGCTCTTGTTCAACCACCCCTCCACCGTCTCTGTTCATCCAGCCCTCCACACCACGGGGTCTGTTCAACCACCCCTCCACGGGCACCCCTCCACCATCTTTGTTGATCCTGCCCTCCACACCACGGGGTCTGTTCATCCGCCCCTCCACGGGCACCCCTCCACCGTCTCTGTTCATCCAGCCCTCCAACACCACGGTCCTGTTCATCCGAGAGCAAACGCCATCGCTCATTGTTCATCAACCCCCCCATAGCGCTCCTTTGTTCATCGAGGCGGCATCGATCGGCTTGATTAGCAGCGGTAGCCAAGAATCGCTCGATCGGGTTGATTAACAGCCATCGATCGATCGCTCGGGTTCGATGCTTAGCGTAACTGCGGTGCAATCGCATGGGTTGATTAGAGCCCAATGCCTCGCTTCGGGTTGATTAGAGCCAAAGCCTACGCACCTGCAGCAGCGTCGTGTCACGAAGAAAGCAGCGCATCGCTCGGCCCCGACCTCCACCGTGTCGGGAACTCCCGAAATTTTCCTCCCCTCGCTTCTACCACGTTTTTCCATCATGGGCGGCCCAAAGAATGTCATGCAGCTGCATCTCCGGCCCGCCCGGGGAAAAGCCCATTTTACATCATGATTTTTTGTCATAGAAGTAAGAGCCCACCACATCCATGATGATCCGGGTTTTGTCACAATTATCGTCATAGAAGTGTCATATGTATGAGAAAAAAAAATTCGTTCGACCCAAAATGTCATGGATGTGTCTTTTTTGTAGTGATATGAAGTGAGAACTGCAGCCCAATCTGTTGCGATTACTGGCTGCGGGCAGATAGATCTGAAGTGCAAGTGTTGGTGCGGTGTGAAGCCGCCCGTCTTGCCGGAGATGGTGCTCCTTGTAGAGTTGGTGCGGTGTCGAGCAAGTGCGGTGTCTATGCCCGATCCTCCGGTAGATCAGGTGATCCAGCGGGCCTTGATCGGTGCCCAATCAGCTGGATCAGGTGAGCTGCTGCATTGTCGATGCTAGAACAAGCTGCCGAAGCAAGATACATGACGGGACAGCGGCGATCGGATGTCTGATACCTGCTATGATCAGCTTTCTAACTTGACTAGGATCCGTGACCGTGATCAGTTTTTCTTCATTTCTTTTAAGCGAGGAAGGACTAATTGTGGCGCTTTTGTTAAACCAAACTGCAGTTCATCATAGGGATTCAGCTTGTACTCGGACAACGGTGGTCCAATTTTTTCCGATAATATAAGTGATGGACGGTGCCTTCGTTCTTGACACGACATAAGTGAAACCTGCAAAAATAGCCATCGTGAAACAAACCAAACATTTTATTACGTGAGGAATGTCACATGGCAAAACTTGCATCGTAAAATTGCGGGAAAGAAAGAAAACATGACATTAAATCAATAAGATTTAGGCGATAAATCGATAAGATGTACTTGATGTGACATGGTGAATCCTTACCGGAAATCACTATGTTGAAGTACTAAGCGAAGATTGATTGTCCAACTACAGCGTGGCATCGGGGGCTCCGCCTACTCCCTAAGCGGGACAGTCAAAGGTCGTGACAAATCGTATGGACCGAACATCCATGGAATTTGGAAATTCTAGCGGGTGCGATAAACCCTGCAATGCATCTGAGATATTGGAGTGTAACCATAATTGATAAACCGTCCTCAAAAAATATGATCTGGATACTTCAAAATATCTGATGGATTGAGTGGACAGACATTAACATAGACCGTTCTGGGACTGACCACACACCAAAAGCGGCGGTACTAATAAACAATCGGGTTCACAAACACAAATCAAGTCTTGAACAATAGTACTTACTACTGAGACAAGCAAAGTTGCACTAACTAAACTCTGCAGACTATTTCTTGCCACCGACCTACGGGATGAACCCGCATAGCGGCTAGGCCATGTACTTCGTGTGAGATGTCTACATGCACCATCACCATCTTGTCAACCTTGGAGAACCTAACGAGTGGTCTTTCCACTCATAAACATGATGATGAAGACAGGCCGCATCAGATTTGTTGGAAAGCTTTACAAGAACCACACCCTTCGTGTCGAAGGCACAGCCGAGAAATTGTTGTGGTCAAGTACAGCCTCGAGAACACGCTGACAAAATGCTACTGAGGAAAACACTAGTTCGGGACACGTGGCGACAAGGACACAGCAGCTAGATAGTTCAGCAGTAGAACTCATCATCAGGTCTTCTAGTTCACGCGACATGACTTTGAGAACTTCATCTCCACAGCGGACCTGGTTCTAATTCAGCGAAACCATATTTTGTTACTACCTCCGTTCAGAAATATAAGAAGATTTTCGATATTATACTCTATATATGACTACATATCGCACGAAATGAGTGAACAAAGACACTAGAACATGTCTTCAAAGGCATGAGAGCGAGAGGATTACATGCAATATCCATAACACAAATTCTTGAGGCAAATATACCCTCTTAAAAGGTAGCATTGGTGTTCATAAATTACTCCCTCCATCCCAAAATTCTTGTCTTATATTTGTCTGAATACGGATGTATCAAGTCACATTTAGTATTAGATACATCCATATCTAGACAAATCTAAGACAAGAAATTTGGAACGAGAAGAAATGATGAAAATAATCTATAAGAAATCAGTGTCAACCTCTCGCATGTTTTGGTCAAAATAGGAATTTAGAACCGTCATTTGGCACACAAAAATCACATGCATGATCACCCGAAAGTTGTACTACTAGTACTAGTACTGCGTGTTAGATGAAAAACACGATCAAGATCGAAAAAAGATCGTCGAAGAGATATTACAGGACTTGCTTAATGAGGGATCCCGGAGGGGGCTTGGACAGGCGATGGCTTTGAGCTTGTCTGCGGTAGTCTCGGCGAGGTGCTTGCGCTTCTTCGTACCATGAGCCTCGAAGGTTTGGCGAGCCATAGACATCACTTTGGCGGTGCTCGGCGTCCATCAAGAAAGCTGTCAAATAGAAATAAAGAAAAGAAACCATAATCACAAACCCAAAGAAGAAAAGAGGGAGTTATAGGATTAGTCTCGGGATTGGAAGGCCGGGCCTTGGCAGAATCAACACCATTGATCGCTCACCTTTCCTTCTTTGGGAGATAAAACAATGGCGAGAAGCGGTCGGGGTTTTCTTGAAGAAATGAGGAACAAGATGAGGCGAAGTGAGGGTTGGGTAGAGAGGAAGAGAGAAGAGAGAAATGATGGTTGCCGTCCAGTCCAACTTCTTCTTTGGAAAGGAGGGTTTTGTGATTTGATGGCTCATTGGGCATTCTTTGCGGCGCTTGATCGGGGTAGTCTACCGTCACTCTACTCTTGAGTAATTTAGTGCATGGCTGGTGGACCCGATCTTTGGCTGTCCCTGCGTCGTGAGTGAGTAATTTAGTGCATGGCTCGAGCAAGATCCATGCAGTGAGCATGTCACTGTTTTTAGGAAGAAAAAAATGATTTCGACAAGCGTTTCCACTCTTCTGACGGAGGAGTGCAAAACATAGCAGCCACTTGAACATACAGTGCTCCTACTACTAGGCATGTGCGATGGTTCATACGTCATTACTACACAATCTTGTTGCTAGTGTAGTAAGATATGATGATAACAAATGATGTTGTCGCATCATCCTTCTCCTATATGTAACATAGTACCGCTTTTTCAACTGTCCGGTCGAGAATGAACGGTGAGATCAATGTTAACAGAACTAGGTCCACAGCGCACGGAGAGTACGGTGCTATAGTACTCCACGAAACATGAACCATATGAAGCATGAATAGTGTTAGGCAGGGTGTATGAGGGGTGCATGGGATGGGAGCAAAAGTTCCCTTCTCGACCCACTTTTGGCTGTTTAGCAGAGTGCATGAAGGGTGCATGAGTCCACACTAGTAGGTTGACAAAAAATACAGGAAGAGGAAACAACTATATTGAGATAAGAATGCAACCAAACACACCCACGCTTTGTGCTCGTTGGTGATCTGCACCGTCGAGTTTGATCCAACGGTCATGTTCTTGCGAGACATGGACATGCCCATGCGAGTGCGCCCTAAACACCACCAAGTCCCTACAGCTATAAAGTATACGGCGTTGGTGATTGAAGGAAATATGCCCTATAGGCAATAATAAAGTTATTATTTATTTCCTTATATCATGTAAATGTTTATTATTCATGCTAGAATTCTATTAACCGGAAACATAATACATGTGTGAATACATAGACAAATAGAGTGTCACTAGTATGCCTCTACCTGACTAGCTTGTTGATCAAAGATGGTTATGTTTCCTAGCCATAGACATGAGTTGTCATTTGATTAACGGGATCACATCATTAGGAGAATGATGTGATTGACATGACCCATTCCGTTAGCTTAGCACCCGATCGTTTAGTATGTTGCTATTGCTTTCTTCATGACTTATACATGTTCCTATGACTATGAGATTATGCAACTCCGTTTACGGAGGAACACTTTGTGTGCTACCAAGCGTCTGGCGTGGCTTGGGTGATTATAAAGGAGCTCTGAGTGTCTCCAAAGGTACATGTTGGGTTGGCGTGTTTGAGAGGTATCTACGGGCCCTCTCGGTAATGCACATCACTTAAGCCTTGCAAGCATTGCAACTAATGAGTTAGTTGTGGGATGATGTATTACGGAGCGAGTAAAGAGACTTGCTGTAGCGAGATTGAACTAGGTATTGAGATCTTGACGATCGAATCTCGGGCAAGTAACATCTTGATGACAAAAGGAACAACATATGTTGTTATGCGATGCGACCGATAAAGATCTTTGTAGAATATGTAGGGCCAATATGAGCATCCAGGTTCCGCTATTGGTTATTGACGGAGATGAGTCGGTCATGTCTACATAGTTCTCGAACCGTAGGGTCCATGCAACAACGTTCGATGATAGTTATATTATGAGTTTATATGTTTTGATGTACGAAGGTTGTTGAGTCCGGATGTGATCACGGACATGACGAGGAGCCTCGAAATGGTCGAGACATGAAGATTGATATATTGGAAGCCTATGTTTGGATATCGGAAGTGTTGGGTGAAATCGGGATTTCTTAGAGATGCAGGAGGTTCTGGAACACCTCGGTAATAATGGGCCTTAGTGGGCCTAGGTGGAAGAGAGGAGAGGAGGCAAGGGGCTGGCCTCCCCTAGTCCGAATAGGACAAGGAGAAAAGGCGGCGCCCCTTCCTTCCTTCTCCTCCTCCTTCCCCTCCCAAGTCCTAATCCAACTAGGAAAGGGAATCCTACTCCCGGTGGGAGTAGGACTCCTCTGGCCCCAAGGCTGGCCGCACCTCTCCCCCTTGCTCCTTTATATCACGGGGTAGGGGCACCCCATAGACACAACAATTGATCATTGATCTCTTAGCCGTGTGCGGTGCCCCCCTCCACCATAGTCCACCTCAATATCTTTCTGGCGGTGCTTAGGCAAAGCCTGCGTCGACAGAACATCAACATCGTCCTGCCGTCGTCGTCTTGTGAAACTCTCCTCAACACTCTGCTGGATTGGAGTTAGAGGGGCGTCATCGAGGCTGAGCGTGTGCTGAACTTGGAGGTGCCGTGCGTTCGGTGCTTGATCGGTCGGATCGTGAAGGCGTCGACTACATCAACGTATGTGCTAAGGCTTCGCTTTCGGTCTCACGGTACATGGACAACACTCTCTCTCTCGTTGCTATGCATCACCATGATCTTGCGTGTGCGTAGGAATTTTTGAAATTACTACGTTCCCCAACGATGATGCAGGTTGCAACCGCCCTTGAAACCGCTCTGGTCGGCAGAACCACCTCATCAAAGGCGGCGTCCAATGGCACGAATGGATTCCGATGGCGGGCGCTGAAAAGATTCGCCCGACAGCAGCGGCGGCAGCCATAACCCCTCCTTCTCGGCTCAGCCCCCACCATCGCGGAGATGGCTCAGCTCTCGGATATATAGGTGAAGAAGGAGACCAGGTTAGGAAGCCGCAGCTCGTTGAAGTCAACCGGGTGGTCGAGCAGGTTTAGCCGATGGCGGCATTGTCGTGGCTGCACGGCGGTGAGCATCAGCGCAGCCGCAGCGCGTCGCGTGGCAACTTAGTTCACCAAGTGGCTGGCGATCTGGACCTCGTCACGTCGGCCGCTCACGCTCGGCCGGCTCCCACAGGGGCCTATCGTATCTCCGCTTTACTGCAACGCGCCCGGCGCCTCGAGCATCTTTGTGGTGGGCGCCTGCCGCTTTTGAAGCTCCGTGAACTCCGCACATAACGAGAGGGCATGGCACTCTTCTCCTCCTTGAGCTCACGGGCTCCGTCCTTAGCCTTGAGCTCCGCATCCTTGGCATGGAGCTCTTGTCGAGGCGCCTCACCTCGGACTCTGTGATGCATTGCGCCGCCATGGCACCAGGTAGAAGCAATGGGGAGAGGAAGCAAAGAGGCGAAAGCGGCTGAAAGGCAATGCAATCTGGGGGAAGGCGGAGGGGCGGGGAATCTTTTGGTTTCACTGCGGTAAAACACCACTCGGCGACTTCTCACATCAAGGGCGGATGGGTTTTTACAGGTAGTCATCGTGACTAATTGTTGCCGCGCCTGCTCCCGTCAATCAAAAATTTAATAATCCTGCCGCGCTTACTCCCGTAAATCAAAAAATTAAAAATCCTGCCGCACCCAAACACCAGAGCAACACCGTGGTGGATATTTAAATTCACCTGTCGGCAAGTAGATAAAAAATGGGATGAAAAAACAAATGTGGCAGCGGCCTAGCTAATCGGTCGAACTAGCCCAACTAGCTAGCCACCGTGCTTCACTGATGTACTCGGCAGGAAAATTGGTCTTTCGTGATTTGACGACTCATTTACTTGCTTGATTGCTATGACCGAGGAGGACCAGAAAAGCAGCGGTAGGGCATCCACGTTAGAAAGAATATGTCGTGCACCACGGGAGGACCCGAAACAGCGTGGTAGGGTGTGCCACGTCTCGGCTCGGAGGAAAATATGCGTGTAAAATATATTGTATCGAGGCGTAGTACCTATGGTTCGACCTCGGGACCCAGCCGGTGGGTCGAAAACACCCACTAGCCACACAGCTTCATCATGCAAATGTGCACGGAGGATAGATGTGGTTAGCTCCGTCTCTACCAGCCACAACGTCTCTTGTTCTAAGCGATTCTTCTATTTTCCAAGCTTTTTTAGTTGTAATAACACCACGGCAAGCTAAGCGCCACTCTTCGTGTGTGCCCGTGCAAAGGTTAGGCGATTGAGTGAAGAGAGATTGAGATCGCAGACCTAGGACCCACCGATAAGTGAGACAACGGTCATGCTGCGTGTTGATGAGGCACTCCTCTACTCTACTCAGCATAAGTCTTGTATAAATAAAATCAAGTTATGGGACAAAGCCAACAACCGTTCATTTTTCAGGCTATCGACTTACGCTTTGTAGTCAAGTTGCGATTCGAATCTCGTCTTTCAGATTTGTTAGTTTTAGGTCCAAATTTGATTAATGACAAGTGGGACCCCGTGTGTTGTTCGATATTTCGGTGTAGGATGGTTTTTGAACAAACACTTTGCTTGATTAGACAAGTAATGGCACGAGTTACACATATTTTGCAAGTTCTGAACAAAAATGACAGTGACATAGAATATCACATCCACCCATGCTTAGATACTATGGTGATCGAGTTTTACACGTTGGAAGTGAGATCCAATGGCTTGGGAGTAGTCTTTGTAATTATCGCAATTTCCAAACTCTCAAAGGTTTTTTGCAAATAAAACATTCAGGCCTCGTGTGTGCGCTGCATCTTGATCAACGGCTCCCGTTGCTCATATTAGGTGCTCCAAGTAGCAATTACCCGCTACGGTGATATGAGCATCTAGGTCGTATGATCGGTGATCGAGATGGCACATGCGTAGTACTTGTACTTCTGCGCATTTCCCAAACTCTATCGGCCGTATATTGCAAAAACATTCAAACCTCCTATTGTGGGCGTTAGATCTCGGTGAACTTCGTATCACCATAGAATCTCGGTCGGGAGCACCTCATACTCTCGCGTGCGAAAACATAAGGTGCTATCGCAGCTTGGATGCTTCTGGTGATCTGAGCTTGAAAGGTCATTTGATCTGAGATCCAATGGCATCTGAGCGATCTTTGTGCTTATAAGTAGTGGCGAACTCTTTTGGGGCTTTTACGCAAAAACCATTGAACCACGAGGAGGTGTTGGGTCACAAATCAACGCCTCGAAGAGCTATATCACCAAAGCATCTAAGGTGTGGTAGCACATGATATTCTTACATACGAGGAGAATATGATGTCCTCCTTCATCTTAGATGCTACGGTGATCTGACTTCGAGTCGTTGGATATGGGATCAAGGGCATCTAAGTAGTTTTTGTACAAATTGTGTGCAATTCTCAAACTCATCAAGGTTTCCTGCAAAATATTAAGACACATCATGTGAGCTGCTATATCTCGGATCTACAAGCTCCAAGCAACTCGTATCGGCATATAGCATCTAAGGTATGGGGGCACATGATATTCTCCGGGAGAGAGCGGGTGGGGTGCACAACCAATGGGTGGTGGGAGGAGGTACAATCATAGCTCCGCCTAAACACAACATTTGCATGTCTTGTAGTACTAGACTTAATATTCATGTTTCAGTTTCATGTTCATTTTAAATATTGAGCGAGGACCATGGATGTCTTACATTTACTCCTTAGTTCCTAAATATTAGTCTTTTAGAGGCTTCAAATGGGTGCACATACGGATGTATATAGACATATTTTAGAGTCTAGATTCACTCATTTTGCTCCGTATGTAGTCACTTGTTGAACTCTCTAAAGACTAATATTAAATATAGGAAGTATTTTAATTCGTGTCATACATGCATGGTTTGGAAAAATAGATGCACTATACTTATTGGATTGTTGTTGTGTTAGTGCGTGTGTGTCTCTGTGTGTGTGTGTGTGGTCATATGCTTGATATTACAAAGTTTTCTCACCTCCATATTGTTCATCTTTTAAATTTGAATTTGCATTGGAAAACTTACTAGGGATACCATGAAATGTGAAATCACGTTGAGATCACTATATCACAAACTCACTCTAATTCAACAACTCGTCATAAATCAATTACCACGTTGAGATTAGTATTTGCAAGGAAAATACGGGTATTGTAATACACATAGATTAGTTCGGCAATTTAAAGGTTCCTTTCGTATTCTCGAATGGTAGGATCAATGGCGTACCAGCCAGACCTTGGCTCGTGTTGATCCTTAAAAACGGGCTCGTGTCCTTGGTGGCGTCGTGAAATGCGCACATTAAACAACCCCAACCAGTTGAGCCTCGGCGTTTCAAGTCGAAATATCTGGCGGAGAATTCCAACCCTAGGAAATTCCCTCATGTCCCGGTCCATAATGACTACCGATGAACAACGGAGGGATGCTTTAGTAACTGAACAACGTTACCTACCGTGCGAGCACGGTTCAATTCCCTCGATGCGCTCGTCAAGGTCACCCATCAACTGCATTGCCTAGTACTACTACTACTACACGGGATGAGCACAGAATTGAGCCCGTTTGTTCGTGCCTAGTACTTGAGTTAATATATCAAGCAATGCCTTTGATGCGGAGGATTATCCTTTTACTCTGCATATATAACTTGTCTAAAGTCCAACTAAGCAAAATGTTTGACCAAATCCTTTCTTAAGAAATACAACAGGACCGATGTACGGCTTGAAAATTTATTGCATGATGCAGGTTATGATATTGTTTCAAATCCTGGATCTTAAATTTCAGAAAATCAAAAGTGAGCATAAATTCTTGAAACTAAGCATGGTCACGTGATATAGCACAAATATTACCGTAAGTTTTTCTTCAATTTGAGACAAGCTGCTTATGACAAGTTGCACAAATGTAGAGCCAAGGTATTTTGGAACAAAGACACATCACGTTAAATGACGCTTTCACTATTGAAACCGTGGGCGTTTACGTGCCGCCACAATCCCGCTTCTCATCGGCGGTGCCGTCCGAGCAAGCGTGTGAGTCGGCGAGGCGTCTTGACGCGAACCGCTGCGCCCGGTGTCGAGGGCGTGTGAGTGACGGTGTGCGAGCTCACGGGATCGAGCCCTTTGACCGAGCTCCGCCGCCCACCGTCGTCCCAACTGCTCCCACTTTTAGTGTCCCGGCGCCATGATTTAAAATCAACCGCGCACTACCGGTATCGCTACAATCCTCTCTCTTCCTCTCCGATTCTTCATCGTCTACCTCCAACTAGTCGGACCTAAGCGTCGCCATGCCGCATCACGATGGTCTACCATTAGTGTTCGGTTTCTGAGAAGACACCGGCCAGTCTCAAGAACATAAAGCGCTTTGGGATGAGCTTGAATTGGCCTTGCGGAAGGCGCGCGCTGTCCCGCTCCGTTCGGCTCCGTCGCCCGGCTAGCCCGGCGCCCATCCCGTGGCATTGATGGGTTGGGAGCCGCACATTGTCGCCGAGCTTGATCCCACGGGGTTCCACGAGGTCCCGCCGACTTTCGCAGCGCCCGTGCACCTGCCGGCGCATGCGCCTGCTGCGCGTGCTGGCAGCAGCGCGCCCGTCTGCGGTGCCGTGCACATGCCGGCGCATGCACCTGCGTGTGCAGCAGCGTGCTGCGCCCGTGCGGTGCCGATGCACCGCATGTCTCCGCCGCGCCTTTGGCGGCGCCTGTCCCAGCGGTGCGGTACCCCCCTCGGCGGCATGGATGGCGCCGTCGACCGCTTACTTGCACCAGCGAGTTGCCTCCTCCGCCGATTGACTCGATCTGAAGTCGAACATTTTGGCCTTCCTTAAAGCTAGGCCAGCGTCGAGAATCGCCAACAACGGCGCAAAGCGCGCCGCCGTCGCCCGTCGGTAAGTGGCCCGGCGACACATAGAAACGCAGCGGAAGAGCCGCTTCCCAGCGAGCGCCGCCGCCGCCGCGTAATCTAAATTTGCCATGAAAAACATTGGATTGCCATGCTTAAAATCAAGCGTTTATCATTTCAGTTTATTTATATCGATCGTCATATAATTTAAAAGTCGGTCGGACTGAGCGAAATGTATGGTTTGATCGATTGAATGTTCTGCTAGAGCCGTATCAAATTAAATATAAAACATCATCAAGCCAGATGTATTCCTTGTCATCCAACGACTTAGACTGCTTCAATGTTGAGCGCACAACACGTTTAGCATGCAGTTAATTTCATGCCAAAAATAGTGCTAATCACATGACAACCGCAAATAATATCCTAGTAGTTAATATCCGCATGCACTTAATATACTTCCAAATTAACGTGCATTGCACATACCTGTGACTAGTGCTGCTAATACGTGAAACTGGTGTAAGTGACTTGTGAGCAGCGTCGAGATATAGTCAGCGGCAACATCGCCCATGAGTTCTTCCTGTTTGCCCGTCGTCTAAGCGAGAAGGGGAGGAGAGAGAGAGAGCACACATGGAACCCACCATGTAAGTGAAAGCGAATAGTACTAAAAATAATATTACATGTTATCCATTATTTAGGTTGTGGTAATATAAAAACATTATGCGAACAAAGGGGTACAACAAACATTGCTATTCTCGTATGTTGCCTATTGACGTGCGGCTTGAAGGCCGGTCGCATGTTAGATCCTCGTCCTTTATTTTTAATTTGTATATGGGTCCAAATTTCTTTCATGACATGTGGGCCCCTCGGTGTGTAGTTTGTAGCACTTTAATTTGTGGGTGAAATTTGTTCCATTCAAGTGGACTATCGGTGTGTAGTTTTATAGCTTATTTATAATAATTAAAGAGAACAACATAGTTTTTCAATAATACCATGGTGCGACGTTGAAGGCGAGAAAGGGCGTGCGAGAGTGATGATCGAGCGGAGGAAATCAACTAGGGGAGTTGCGTGGGTTGCAGCGGTGTTTGGAGTAGTTGTGGGTGAATGCTCACGAAAATATAATCTAAACCGACGGAATAAATGCCTACACAAATTAATCCAAGGTGGTGCCCCTCGCAATGTAAATAGCTCCGTCCTTGCGAGGATGGAGAGGTAGTAGCTTCAACGCATGGAAGATACGGTGTGAAAGCGAGGTCAATCGAGAGACATATAGATAGAGACAAAGTGAGTGTGGTCCGACATTCATTGAACAAATATATATGCTCGGGAGATATTGTTGGATTGAGCTTTTTGGCAAGGGTGAGGCTGTAAGATAGAGCTTGAGATGATCCAGTCATAGGCGTGTAGATATATTTTGTGCGTGGGAGGAAGCAAGGTCAACCCGATCACATAGGTTTGCCGTCTGATCGAAAAGAGTGAGACGGGTTGGAGAGAGTGACCTAGATAGGCGATGTGCGTGAGAGAGTATACAATGTGAATAGGTCGAATTGGGCTCAAACATGGTGATATATCATTTTGTCGAGGCGAGGTCAATCGAGACATCTGAGAGAGAGAGAGAGGTTGAGTGAGCATGGCCCACCATGAGGTCGAAAAGAGTGGCGGCTTGGATGTCTTGACCTAGATAGACAATCTGCGTGAGAGAGTATAGAGTGTGTCCATTGAGGCCCGAACAGGGAGATATCTCATTTGTGTGTGAAAGAAAGCAGCGTTAAGCGAGACTCGAGATAAAGAGGCGAGATTGGCGAGTGTGGCCCGCCGTCTTGGAAGAAAAAGTGAGACAGTCTCGAGGGTGATCTAGATATACAACGTGAATCGTGCGCCACGAGAGGTTGGGGGCTATATAGGCAATGCATGTATTTAAGCGAGAGGGTGAGAGGAGAGGCGAGAGAGAGAGAGCTCGGCATGGGGTGCCTTGGCGGGTGTGTGAGGTAAATACATTTGGTAACATATTGGAAAAAGGGGTTGTGTAGTTGAGAAGACTTAGAGACGAAACATGGAGAGAAAGAATGAATGTGTGTTAAAACCGATAGCTTCCTAAGGTGGTTAGGAGAGGAAGATTGACCCGTCTGAGGAAGTATGTAGCGTTTGTCTTGAGGAGGGGGGCTAAAACAACATTTGAATGTACATATCGATGTTTCAATTGATTGTACATTGTAAGATTTGAACCGAGGACCATGCATACGGGTAATTATTTGAATTAGTGCCATACTAAGTTTGAAAAGTTGACATTGACTCAGTTTGTTGTGCTATTTTGTAGGTCATATGTTTGAATCCATCCAAAAGTTTTCTCACTACCATGGTGTTCATCATATACATATGAATTTGTATTAAAAAAGTAGCATGGATACGGTGAAATCGAAATCCACATTAGAATTGGAGATCACTCGTGACACACTCTAATTCAAATAACTAACTCGTGACACACTCTAATTCAAATAACTAATTATGTGACACACACTCTAATCACGTTAAGCGTGGGTACCATTTAGATTTTTTCAAATAACTCCTCATTAATTAATTTATAGTACTCCTGTGTTCACTTTTATAAGACCTTGAAGACATTTAGGACAATGTGCAAAACAGTTCATTTTAAGTTATGCGAAATGACTTACAAAAGTGAAACGGATGGAGTATCTCATTCGAATGACTAATTATTGCAGCGAAAACATGGGCATGGTAATACATATAGATTCATTTGCAAATGAAAGAAGATTCGTTTGCATTCTCAAATGTAAGGCGCACCCGGCGAGACCAGGAGTCGTGTTGGGGTGGACCTTTGCTTGTGCCTTAAAGGCAAGCGCCTTTGGCTCAGCGACATGTGGGCCAGCCACTGTTAGGCCCACATGTCATGGACACGAGGCAGGTGCCTTAAGGCACCGAAGCATAATCTGTCGGGGTGGTGGCGTGTGTCGAGCAGACGCGTAGCACCCAGCCACCCCCCTGCCCCCAAAAATAGGGCGATGACAATATAAGTTCGCTTCCACGTTTGGATTGAAATATCTGGCGGCCCCAATTCCAGCCCTACAAAATCTCTCTTCTCCACCGTCCCCTTCGCGCCCAGTTGCTCAAATCCCTAATTCGCCACCAACCCTCGGGTGCCCCTCGTCTGTCTCTTTCCCCACGTTCCCCACATCTGTGCGGACGGCGGCAGCGAAGGCGGCGATCGCGCTTCACCTCCGCGGAGCTACCTCATCTCGCCCTCGTCCACCGCCGGGTGGTCCCACAAACAACGTCGGCCGCCCTAACCGATGTGCCTCACACGGACACCGAGTTCCACCGCATCAGTGCGCTTCACGATGCCGTCTCCCAGCTCAGGGGCTACTTCACGGGCACATCGCACCTCTTTTGAGGCTGTTGGGGCTTCACCAGCGGTCTCGTCCACCGCATCATAGCGCTCTGCTGCCACTCAAGATCGGCATCCGTGCGCGTCAATAGCAGCCACACATCACCCTCAGCGGCTCTGGCGTGACCCGCCTCTAGCTAAGCGAGCATGCCCAAGCGCCCGGCTGAACTAGAATCCACACATCACTACCTTGTGCCTTGTTCCAGCGATGTTTGGATATCCTTTCACTGCTCTCTTAGCTTGCGCCTATGCAACTCGACTTTAACTCTTATTTCTTACGGAATATCATCTTAAACAAGCAAATCCATATTTTAGCGAAGCATGCGGGCGCTCTGGGATCGGTACACATCACGCACCCGTATAACCTCGTAAGTATTTTTCCTCCGGTACAACATCAAGGTCGATTCCTCTTATTTGATCAACCATTACGCCATGTCAAAAATGCAGAGGGGATGCAAGGAGCACAAGGCCTGTGTTGGGGAGCGTAGTAATTTTAAAAATTCAACGCACACACAAGATCATGGTGATGCATAGCAGCGAGAGGAGAGTGTTGTCCACGTACCCTCGTAGACCGAAAGCGGAAGCGTTATCACAACGCGGTTGATGTAGTCGTACGTCTTCACGATCTGACCGATCAAGTACCGAACGTACGGCACCTCCGAGTTCAGCACACGTTCAGCCCGATGACGTCCCTCGGACTCTGATCCAGCCGAGTGTTGAGGGAGAGTTTCGTCAGCACAACGACGTGGTGACGATGTTGATGTTCTACCGACGCAGGGCTTCGCCTAAGCACCGCTACAGTATTATCGAGGCGGATTATGGTGTAGGGGGGCACCGCACACAACTAAGAGATCAATGATCAATTGTTGTGTCTATGGGGTGCCCCCTGCCCCCGTATATAAAGGAGCAAGGGGGAGGCCAGCCGGCCCTTGCTAGGCACGCCAGGAGGAGTCCTCCTCCTCCTAGTAGGAGTAGGACTCCTCTCTTTCCTACTCCTACTAGGAGGGGGAAAGGAAGGGGGAGAAGGAGAAGGAAAGGGGGGCGCCCCCCCCCCTCCCTCTCCTTGTCCAATTCGGACCAGAGGGGGAGGGGGTGCGCGGCCCACCTTGGCTGCCCCTCTCTCTCTCTTCACTAAGGCCCGTAAGGCCCATTACTTCTCCCGGGGGGTTCCGGTAACCCTCCGGCACTCTGGTTTTCTCCGAAATTACCCGGAACACTTCCGGTGTCCGAATATAGTCGTCCAATATATCAATCTTTATGTCTCGACCATTTCGAGACTCCTCGTCACGTCTGTGATCACATCCGGGACTCCGAACAACCTTCGGTACATCAAAACATATAAACTCATAATATAACTATCATCGTAACCTTAAGCGTGTGGACCCTACCGGTTCGAGAACTATGTAAACATGACCGAGACACGTCTCCGGTCAATAACCAATAGCGGAACCTGGATGCTCATATTGGCTCCTACATATTCTACGAAGATCTTTATCGGTCAGACCGCATAACAACATACGTTATTCCCTTTGTCATCGGTATGTTACTTGCCCGAGATTCGATCGTCGGTATCTCAATACCTAGTTCAATCTCGTTACCGGCAAGTCACTTTACTCATTCTATAATACATCATCCCGCAACTATCTCATTAGTTGCAATGCTTGCAAGGCTTAAGTGATGTGCATTACCGAGAGGGCCCAGAGATACCACTCCGACAATCAGAGTGATAAATCCTAATCTCGAAATACGCCAACCCAACATGTACCTTTGGAGACACCTGTAGAGCCCCTTTATAATCACCCAGTTACGTTGTGACGTTTGGTAGCACACAAAGTGTTCCTCCGACAAGCGAGAGTTGCATAATCTCATAGTCGTAGGAATATGTATAAGTCATGAAGAAAGCAATAGCAACATACTAAACGATCGGGTGCTAAGCTAACGGAATGGGTCATGTCAATCACATCATTCTTCTAATCAAATGACAACTCATGTCTATGGCTAGGAAACATAACCATCTTTGATCAACAAGCTATTTAAGTAGAAGCATACTAGTGACACTCTGTTTGTCTATGTATTCACACATGTATTATGTTTTCGGTTAATACAATTCTAGCATGAATAATAAACATTTATCATGATATAAGGAAATAAATAATAACTTTATTATTGCCTCTAGGGCATATTTCCTTCAGTCTCCCACTTGCACTAGAGTCAATAATCTAGATTACACAGTAATGATTCTAACACCCATGGAGCCTTGGTGTTGATCATGTTTTGCTCGTGGAAGAGGCTTAGTTAACGGGTCTGCAACATTCATATCCGTATGTATCTTGTAAATCTCTATGTCTCCCACCTGGACTAGATCTCGGATGGAATTGAAGCGTCTCTTGATGTGCTTGGTTCTCTTGTGAAATCTGGATTCCTTCGCCAAGGCTATTGCTCCAGTAATGTCACAAAAGATTTTCATTGGACCCGATGCACTAGGTATGACACCTAGATCGGATATGAACTCCTTCATCCAGACTCCTTCATTTGTTGCTTCCGAAGCAGCTATGTACTCCGCTTCACACGTAGATCCCGCCACGACGCTTTGTTTAGAACTGCACCAACTGACAGCACCACCGTTCAATGTAAACACGTATCCGGTTTGCGATTTAGAATCGTCCGGATCGGTGTCAAAACTTACATCAATGTAACCATTTACGATGAGCTCTTTGTCACCTCCATAAGCGAAAACATATCCTTAGTCCTTTTCGGTACTTCAGGATGTTCTTGATCGTGATCCGATGATCCACTCTGGATTACTTTGGTACCTCCTGCTAGACTTATAGCAAGGGACACATCAGGTCTGGTACACAGCATTGCATACATGATAGAGCCTATGGCTGAAGCATAGGGAACATCTTTCATTTCTCTCTATCTTCTGCGGTGGTCGGGCATTGAGTCTTACTCAACTTCACACCTTGTAACACAGGCAGAACCCTTTCTTTGCTTGATCCATTTGAACTTCTTCAAAACTTTGTCAAGGTATGTGCTTTGTGAAAGTCAATTAAGCGTCTTGATCTATCTCTATAGATCTTAATGCCCAATATATAAGCAGCTTCACGAGGTCTTTTATTGAAAAACTCTTATTCAAGTATCCCTTTATGCTATCCAGAAATTCTATATCATTTCCAATCAGCAATATGTCATCCACATATAATATTAGAAATGCTACAAAGCTCCCACTCACTTTCTTGTAAATCTGAGGCTTCTCCAAAAGTGCATACAAAATCAAATGCTTTGATCACACTATCAAGCGTTTATTCCAACTCCAAGAGGCCTGCACCAGTCCATAAATGGATCGCTGGAGCTTGCACACTTTGTTAGCTCCCTTTGGATCGACAAAACCTTCTGGTTGCATCATATACAACTCTTCTTCCAGAAATCCATTCAGGAATGCAATTTTTACATCCATTTGCCAAATTTCATAATCATAAAATGCGGCAATTGCTAACATGATTCCAACAGACTTAAGCATCGCTACGGGTGAGAAGGTCTCATCGTAGTCAATCCCTTGAACTTGTCGAAAACTTTTCGCAACAAGTCGAGCTTTGTAGACAGTAACATTACCGTCAGCATCAGTCTTCTTCTTGAAGATCCATTTATTTTCAATTGCTTGCCATCATCGGGCAAGTCAACAAAAGTCCATACTTTGTTCTCATACATGGATCCCATCTCAGATTTCATTGCCTCAAGCCATTTTGCGGAATCTGGGCTCACCGTCGCTTCTTCATAGTTTGTAAGTTCATCATGATCTAGTAGCATGACTTCCAAAACAGGATTACAGTACCACTCTGGTGTGGATCTTACTCTGGTTGATCTACGAGGCTTAGTAGTAACTTGATCTAAAGTTTCATGATCATCATCATCAACTTCCTCACTAATTGGTGTAGGTGTCATAGAAACCGGTTTCTGTGATGAACTACTTTCCAACAAGGGAGCAGGTACAGTTACCTCATCAAGTTCTACTTTCCTCCCATTCACTTCTTTCGAGAGAAACTCATTCTCTAGAAAGTTTCCGAATTTAGCAACAAAAGTCTTGCCTTCAGATCTGTGATAGAAGGTGTACCCAATAGTCTCCTTTGGGTATCCTATGAAGACACATTTCTCCGATTTGGGTTCGAGCTTATCAGGTTGAAGCTTTTTCACATAAGCATCGCAGCCCCAAACTTTCAGAAATGACAACTTTGGTTTCTTGCCAAACCACAGTTCATAAGGCGTCGTTTCAACGGATTTGATGGTGCCCTATTTAACGTGAATGCGGCCGTCTCTAAAGCATAACCCCAAAACGATAGCGGTAAATTAGTAAGAGACATCATAGATCGCACCATATCTAGTAAAGTACGATTACGACGTTCGGACACACCATTACGCTGCGGTGTTCCGGGTGGCGTGAGTTGCGAAACTATTCCACATTGTTTCAAATGTACACCAAACTTGTAATTCAAATATTCTCCTCCACGATCAGATCATAGAAATTTTATTTTCTTGTTACGACGATTTTCAACTTCACTCTGAAATTCTTTGAAATTTTCAAATGTTTCAGACTTATGCTTCATCAAGTAGATATACCCATATCTGCTTAAATCATTTGTGAAGGTGAGAAAATAACGATATCCGCCACGAGCCTCAACATTCATCGGACCACATACATCTGTATGTATGATCTCCAACAAATCTGTTACTCTCTCCATAGTACCGGAGAACGGCGTTTTAGTCATCTTGCCCATAAGGCACGGTTCGCAAGTACCAAGTGATTCATAATCAAGTGGTTCCAAAAGTCCATCAGTATGGAGTTTCTTCATGCGCTTTATACCGATATGACCTAAATGGCAGTGCCACAAATAAGTTGCACTATCATTATTAACTCTGCATCTTTTGGCTTCAATATTATGAATATGTGTGTTACTACTATCGAGATTCAATAAGAATAGACCACTCTTCAAGGGTGCATGACCATAAAAGATATTACTCATATAAATAGAACAACCATTATTCTCTGATTTAAATGAATAACCGTCTCGCATCAAACAAGATCCAGATATAATGTTCATGCTCAACGCTGGCACCAAATAAAAATTATTTAGGTCTAATACTAATCCTGAAGGTAGATGTAGAGGTAGCGTGCCGACCGTGATCACATCAACTTTGGAACCATTTCCCACGCGCATCGTCACCTCGTCCTTTGCCAATCTTCGCTTAATCTGTAGCCCCTATTTCGAGTTGCAAATATTAGCAATAGAACCAGTATCAAATACCCAGGTTCTACTGCGAGCATTAGTAAGGTACACATCAATAACATGTATATCACATATACCTTTGTTCACCTTGCCATCCTTCTTATCCGCCAAATACTTGGGGTAGTTCCGCTTCCAGTGACCAGTTTGCTTGCAGTAGAAGCACTCAGTTTCAGGCTTAGGTCCAGACTTGGGTTTCTTCTCTTGAGCAGCGACTTGCTTGCTATTCTTCTTGAAGTTCCCCTTCTTCTTCCCTTTGCCCTTTGTCTTGAAACTAGTGGTCTTGTTGACCATCAACACTTGATGCTCCTTCTTGATTTCTACCTCCGCAACCTTTAGCATTGCGAAGAGCTCGAGAATTGTCTTGTCCATCCCTTGCATCTTATAGTTCATCACGAAGCTCTTATAGCTTGGTGGTAGTGATTGGAGAATTCTGTCAATGACCCTATCATCCGGAAGATTAACTCCCAGTTGAATCAAGTGATTATTATACCCAGACATCTTGAGTATATGCTCACTGACAGAACTATTCTCCTCCATCTTGCAGCTATAGAACTTATTGGAGACTTCATATCTCTCAGTCCGGGCATTTGCTTGAAATATTAACTTCAACTCCTGGAACATCTCATATGCTCCATGACGTTCAAAACATCGTTGAAGACCCGGCTCTAAGCCGTAAAGCATGCCACACTGAACTATCGAGTAATCATCAGCTTTGCTCTGCCAGACATTCATAACATCTGGTGTTGCTCCTGCAGCAGGCCTGGCACCCAGCGGTACTTCCAGGACGTAATTCTTCTATGCAGCAATGAGGATAATCCTCAAGTTACGAACCCAGTCCGTGTAATTGCTACCATCATCTTTCAACTTTGCTTTATCAAGGAACACACTAAAATTCATCGGAACAACAGCACGGGCCATCTATCTACAATCAACATAGACAAGCAAGATACTATCAGGTACTAAGTTCATGATAAATTTAAGTTCAATTAATCATATTACTTAAGAACTACCACTTAGATAGACATACCTCTAATCCTCTAAGTGATCATGTGATCCAAATCAACTAAACCATGTCCAATCATCACGTGAGATGGAGTAGTTTCAATGGTGAACATCACTATGTTGATCATATCTACTATATGAATCACGCTCGACCTTTCGGTCTCCGTGTTCCGAGGCCATACCTGTTATATGCTAGGCTCGTGAAGTTTAACATGAGTATTCCGCATGTGCAACTGTTTTGCACCCGTTGTATTTGAACGTAGAGCCTATCACACCCGATCATCACATGGTGTCTCAGCACGAAGAACTTTCGCAACGGTGCATACTCAGGGAGAACACTTATACTTTGATAATTTAGTGAGGGATCATCTTATAATGCTACCATCAATCAAAGCAAGATAAGATGCATAAAAGATAAACATCACATGCAATCAATATAAGTGATATGATATGGCCATCATCATCTTGTGCTTGTGATCTCCATCTCCGAAGCACCTCCATGATCACCATCATCACCGGCGCGACACCTTGATATCCATCGTAGCATCGTTGTCGTCTCGCCAATCTTATGCTTCTATGACTATCGCTACCGCTTAGTGATAAAGTAAAGCATTACAGGGCGATTGCATTGCATACAATAAAGCGGCAACCATATGGCTCCTGCCAGTTGCCGATAACTCGGTTACAAAACATGATCATCTCATACAATAAAATTTAGCATCATGTCTTGACATATCACATCACAACATTCCCTGCAAAAACAAGTTAACGTCCTCTACTTTGTTGTTGCAAGTTTTACGTGGCTGCTACGGGCTTAGCAAGAACCGTTCTTACCTACGCATCAAAACCACAACGAGAGTTTGTCAAGTTGGTGTTGTTTTAACCTTCGCAAGGACGAGGCGTAGCCACTTTTCAGTTCAACTAAAGTTGGGCCGACACCCGCCACCACATGTGTGCAAAGCACGTCGGTAGAACCAGTCTCGCATAAGCGTGCAGCGTAATGTCGGTCCGGGCAGTTCATCCAACAATACCGCCGAACCAAAGTATGACATGCTGGTAAGCATTATGACTTATATCGCCCACAACTCACTTGTGTTCTACTCGTGCATATAACATCAACGCATAAAACCTGGCTCAGATGCCACTGTTGGGAAACGTAGTAATTTCAAAAAAATTCCTATGCACACGCAAGATCATGGTGATGCATAGCAACAAGAGGGGAGAGTGTTGTCCACATACCCTCGCAGACCAAAAGCGGAAGCGTTATCATAACTCGGTTGATGTAGTCGTACGTCTTCACGATCCGACCGATCAAGTACCGAACGTACGACACCTCCGAGTTCAGCACACGTTCAACCCGATGACGTCCCTCGAACTCTGATCCAGCCGAGTGTTGAGGGAGAGTTTCATCAGCACGACGGCGTGGTGACGATGTTGATGTTCTACCGATGCAGGGCTTCGCCTAAGCACCGCCATAGTATTATCGAGGTGGATTATGGTGGAGGGGGGCACCGCACACGGCTAAGAGATCAATGATCAATTGTTATGTCTATGGGGTGCCCCCCTGCCCCCGTAGATAAAGGAGCAAGGGGAGGCGGCGGCCCTTGCTAAGCGGCGCCGGGAGGAGAGTCCTCCTCCTAGTAGGAGTAGGACTCCCTCTTTCCTACTCTGCTAGGGGGAAGGAAGAAGGGAGGAGGAAGGAAAGGCGCCGCCCCTCTCCTAGTCCAATTCGGACAGAGGGGGAGGGGCGGCCGGCCCAGCTGCCCCTCTCTCTCTTCACTAAGGCCCATAAGGCCCATTACTTCTCCGGGGGTTCGGTAACCCTCGGCACTCGGTTTTCTCGAAATCACCGGAACACTTCCGGTGACCGAATATAGTCGTCAATATATCAATCTTTATGTCTCGACCATTTTGAGACTCCTCGTCACGTCCGTGATCACATCCGGGACTTGACCAACCTTGGTACATCAAAACATATAAACTCATAATATAACATCATT
This sequence comes from Aegilops longissima, assembly GCA_021605205.1. NCBI lineage: Eukaryota > Viridiplantae > Streptophyta > Magnoliopsida > Poales > Poaceae > Aegilops > Aegilops longissima. The sequence goes on from JAHIAM010007121.1 coordinate 29,312, forward strand.
GTAGCGTTAAGCGTGCGGACCCTACGGGTTCGAGAACTATGTAGACATGACCGAGACACGTCTCCGGTCAATAACCAATAGCGGAACCTGGATGCTCATATTGGCTCCTACATATTCTACAAAGATCTTTATCGGTCAGACCGCATAACAACATATGTTATTCCCTTTGTCATCGGTATGTTACTTGCACGAGATTCGATCGTCGGTATCTCAATACCTAGTTAAATCTCGTTACCGGCAAGTCTCTTTACTCGTTCTGTAATACATCATCCCACAACTATCTCATTAGTTGCAATGCTTGCAAGGCTTAAGTGATGTGCATTACCGAGAGGGCCCTGAGATACCTCTCCGATAATCGGAGTGACAAATCCTAATCTCGAAAGACGCCAACCCAACATGTACCTTTGGAGACACCTGTAGAGCTCCTTTATAATCACCCAGTTATGTTGTGACGTTTGGTAGCACACAAAGTGTTCCTACGGCAAACGGGAGTTGCATAATCTCTTAGTCATAGGAACATGTATAAGTCATGAAGAAAGCAATAGCAACATACTAAACGATCGGGTGCTAAGCTAACGGAATGGGTCATGTCAATCACATCATTCTCCTAATGATGTGATCCCGTTAATCAAATGACAACTCATGTCTATGGCTAGGAAACATAACCATCTTTGATCAACAAGCTAGTTAAGTAGAAGCATACTAGTGACACTCTGTTTGTCTATGTATTCACAAATGTATTATGTTTTCGGTTAATACAATTCCAACATGAATAATAAACATTTATCATGATATAAGGAAATAAATAATAACTTTATTATTGCCTCTAGGGCATATTTCCTTATCTATCCTGCACAAGTATGCCAATAGTTTCAAACAACAGATTAGAAAAGTATTTATGCTATGTTGTCATGATCTGGTACTTTACGGTAGATGGCCCGGCGTTTCCTCAAGCTATGAAAATGCACTATAATTTGCTTGTCATCAATGCCTACAAATCTCTGTCTCTCTCAACATAGTAGATCATCATTAGACACTAAATCCTTCAATGAGCTTGCAAAATGCTTGCATTAGATCCCTCATTAGACACTATATGTTCATCACCGAGGAGCATGTATTGCATCAAATCCTTCATTAGCGATCTGTTCATTAGACACTTGAGGCTCAAGAACAACATGAGCTTGTATGTTTGCACGGAAACTTGATTAGATACATCAGATTCAGTCGATTCGGTATTGATTGGGGAGTTATAAAATCAGTAGAAATTGGTTTCATACTTGATTAGATTACATACAAGCAGTTTTACAACCTTTGTTAGGTTTAACTATTGGCCAGAAATTCAAGAGTTAAATTAGATATAATCAGGGATGTAATGTACCTGCTCGTTGCGCATGCTACTCTTGCAAGCTGCATGTTGTCCGTTTTGTGAGCTCGATGCCATGCCGTGCTGCCGCCGCTGCCTCCCATGAGCTGCACCGAGGTTGGATCTTCATCTTCTTGTCCTTCGTTCTCTTGAAGCCCGGTGACCACCCTCCAACGTAGCGAGGATGTCTTGTGTCGATCATCGTGGCGGCTAGGTTAGGGCGAACCAGGCTGGAGGCTCGGCGAATGAATTGGGATTTTCCTCTTTGTCGTCGATATGGGGGCGCTCGTTTGGGCATGAGCCTGCTATAGGGCCTGCCTTGCACTTATGTTATTGGCACATCAAATTGAAACATTTTCTTCATTCTTTACATTGCACCTTTCGATGCGTTGGGACGAACAAAACTAGCGTGGGCCAACTGGGCGACTCAAACTAGGTGCACAATTTCCAGCACACAGGCGGCCGCCCATACCAGCCCTATGGTGGCGTCGCCCCTTTGCATGTATGATTGGATAGTGAAAAATATTCGATGGCGCTTTTGATTTACCACAGAATGGTTGAATTGCTTGTTTCTATGGTGAGTTAGCCAATAATGTGAAGGATGCCGGTATTTTCATCCTATTGTAGATTGCTTAGATCTCGATATGCCAAAAGTAATCGCATGAAATATCTGATAAAAGCCGGTGTGATGTGTTTGGCTACAACTAGTCGACTACACATCCTCATATAACATATCAGGGCGCACCATCTTACCAGATTAACCATTCGACTTACCCATGCGGTGTGGGAAGAAAAGTATTGGGACTACGTGTCCAAGCAATTGATGCCATGGACTCCTTGTACAACCTTGTAGCGAAAAAAGTTGCGGTGTGCCTGTACAAAGAACTAGCCTAAGTTGAGTTACCCGCTTCTCGGAATTTTAGTTAGCCACTTATTGCAAAAAAATTCAATTCGTTGCTTGGCTTAATTTAGTTTGCTCTTGATTACATAATGGCACAGCACTGTTAATCATAATGTAGACTGCACCTATCTATGTGTTTGATACTTCTTTGTTAAGAATTACTGTTTGCCTTAACTTAAATATCTACTTGTTTGTTTAAGCGCTTTTATGCAATAGCGGGTTACAATGATGTTACTAACTACTTTTAGCATCAATTGGAACTCTTTAATTCCTTGTTTGTTTAAGCGGTTTGCTGCTATAACTCCCGGTTGAGATGTTTTGCTAACTACAACTTTTACGAATCAATCGGAACTTTAATGGCAAAACAGGTTAGCCCAAGATCAAAGCGAGGTCCCCATGGACGTTGCATCATACCACAATAATCCTTTTGCCCAATCGTGCATTATGAATTGCCAACTCTTTGATGCTCTAGAGCTAAACTAGTGGTAGAAAGAGATTACCTACGCACTTAGAGATGAAGTTGACATGTTGAGGAAGCAAACAGCACAATCTACAGCGATACTCAAGACAACCATTAAATATTTGGTGGATTTCAAAATGAAGTAAGCTAAGGACTGACCAGATTGTTAAGGTCACGAAGAAAATGGAAATTAAATTCCTACTTCATAAATCATAGGTGAAATGTTCTTTCCATAGTTGAATAACCTTTGTGTTTGTGCATTCATGTAATCAATCAAACCATTTGTTTTAGAGATAATGTAATAATTGTTTTTTTTGGTTTGTAATTTTATTTGAGCACAAGTCACGTATTAATTGATAAGACTCGGAGACATTTCATTTGGATTGCTGTGCAGGACCTACAAATATGCCAATCGGGCTGAAAGTGCATTCAACAATAGTAGTATAGATGGACCATAAGTAGCGCGCATCGGAAAGGGCCAAGATCTTGGCTAAAAAGGATCTTTGTTGTAGCCAAAAAAAAGTCAATGACTGGCTTATGTATGTTAGTTGATATTATTGATCCATATACTCTATAAGTGTTTATATATCATTAGTTCTGTACATTCTTGGTTGATTGACTCGGTATTTGAATCTTGATACATCGCTTGTGTACATATCTAAATGGGAGTACACATTCGTTGCGTGTGACATTTGAGTTGGACATGAAGTGTTCCAAATATTTGAATTCACCTTAAACTGGATTCTAGTTTACGAATTTGAGTATCGGCATTTGTAAACCATATTCATATATGATGATGGAATACATCTTTGTCGTCCTTTTGAATATATATAAAACACATAGAATGATTTATAAAGATTCATATAGGAATACAAAATGGATTAATTTAGTGCCGGAGTAGCGTGGATGCTTATTGTCCCAAAATTCAAAAGAAGCAGCAAAATGTCCACTCCCACTTGACTGCGAAGCCAAGTGTTTGGGAGATGGAAATTACTGTCTACCCATTACGGACAATCCATTGTCCCGATTTCCACTACTCTAAATAGGGGTAGGTTAGTAACTTCAATTAGGCGTGAGCACGACCGCCTCGAGTCCATTCCGACATGGTGGGCGTCAAACATGGTAACAAAACTCATTTGATTCAAGCTCGTCGAAAGACCTCTATTTCTCCCTCCATTCCCCATTCATACGGTGGGCGGCAAAACAAACTCTCCTTGTCCGAAATCGATGTAGGCTAATATTTTAAATAGGGGCAGATGTGTAATTTCCATCGGGCGTGACACAACCGCCCTACTGTCAGCCCGTTCATACCCGTGGGCGCCAACCATGGGCGGAAAAACACCCTCTCTGGCGAAATAGTTGTTGGCAAATATTTGGGAGATGCGAGATTACCGTCCTATCCCCAACCAGCAGGGCGTCCAAATTTTAAATGAGGTCTAAGTTAAGTAACTTTCCCATATTTCAGATAAGTAGCGTCCCAAAACATGGTTCCCGTACCTCTCCTCCATTTTCCCATTCATACACCTTCGGCGCTAGAACCGCCATCCCCACACCAGCCTCCGTCGCCACCCCATCCATCCGCCATCCTCCACCACATCAATCGCCACCGTCCTCAACCATCTTTGGGCGCCTACCAAGATCGCGTCGTCCTTGCTAGAGATGAGCGTTTCTCATCCACAGGGGCGGACCAATAGCCTGCATCGCGTCCTCTCGCTTCATCGGCGGCGTCGTCCTCTTTCTTGGGGCGCTCACCCGACCTTCTCCTCCACCGCAGCGGGACTTATCCCCGATGCACCCGTCTACCATCGTAGATCTGCTTCAGCATACCGACAGCCGCCGCTTCCCCGATGCCTGCGGTGCCGCCAAGAGTGGTGGTACTTCATATTTCCTCAACTTTACGATCTCAACAGAAAATAGATCTTAACTTGGGCGTGTAATTGGTCAGCTAAATGTTCCTAAATTAGTTTGAAAATGCATGTTCGCCGGCTTCGGGTGTGTATCTCTGAGGTGCCCACGGTGGGCAGCCCACCTACAGGATTTTGGGTCGTCAGGCCCGATTCCCCTACGTTACTGCTGGCGCTTCGATCTCTACTGCGCCCGACCGCCTGCCTCGCTTGGTGACTTGCCGTCCCAGACGGCATGACTCTAGGAGAGACACCAGACTAACGGAGGCGAGGCAGCTCGCCCAACAAGCGTCACCGCTGCCCGGCGCACCGCCGTGCCTACCTTCCCGGTCCGTTCGGGGCTCATGCATGCAACACTCACCAAGCCAACCCGATTTATCTGAGATCGTCCTCAACATTCGACAGCCACTCCTCATCACCCATTTTCTAATTGATTCATTACTCATTAGGCGGGACTGACATTAGGGTTTGTTGTGTGCTCAGTGCTACCTACATAATGGTTGAGATGTATTTGGTAATCTTTAGTACCTCTAAAGTTCACGGGGTTTTCAAAATTCGGCCCTCGGGCGAAACTAGTCATTTGGATTGTTGGCGGAGTGACATTGACCTGATTACTACTACAAGCCAGGTTTGTTGACAATTTTACTTGTCTTTCTTACTCATTCGATATAATATCCAATTATTCACGTCGATTAGTTGCAAACAATAAGTGCTAGACAAACTTCTTCATTCAGATTTTGGGCCGGTCTCTTCTGCGATTACAATTCGCATACTTGTCCTAATAAGCTCACAAGTAAATGAATGATTCACTACATCTATGCTTGCCTTGTCATATTTGTTGTCAATATTCTTTTAGGGTGGACCACCTGTTTCTAAATCTTTGGAACCGTAGACATGAGTGAATAGTATTTCTCTATGTGATCTCTTCCATCATGTGTGGAGTATGAACACTACATTGTATAGAAACAAAGTGTCATTTCCAGCTTTTACATAGGTTTGATCTTTTACATGGAATAGAATCGCCTACTTGCTTTGTGGCGCTACCAACCTCCACCCTTGAAGCTAAACATTCGCCACTCATAATTGCTTAGTTTATTTGTTCAAATCTGAATTTCATATGATTCTAATGTTCCTACTTCAGTTTTGAAATGTGTGCACTGCTGTTATAGAGACATAAGGGGTTTGTATTTACGTGTGTGGTGCAAGTCGACACGGTTGGAGGTGAACTTTGCATATGGGGGGCTTATGGGAGACACTCTCGAGTTGAATCCATAATGCATTCCATAGATAATCGACTACTTTTTATGTCTTCATGAATCTCAGATTCTGAACAGCATCATAATGATTATGAGCTTGCGCGCATGAAAAGAATAAAGCGAGAACAATGCCATGGCTGTCAAACTTGGCATTAAGGGACTGAGATCAAGTGCGGATGCAATGGAATGCAATATAAATGCTCTCCACCTCTGATTCATGCTCGAATATATGATTCTAACGGTGATTACGAGCTAGAGGAGACCTAAGTCAATGTAGCTCCCTAGTGGAGAGTGGAGGAGAGGAAGATGCCCTATCTTATTCACCCATCAAGGTACTTGCTCTAACTTTCCAAGGTTACATTGCTCGCACATATCTTGCAACTGATGCTTTGCATTGCTTCTACTTTGTTGAACTGCCATTAGCTTAGTTTACACATCGTGTATGTGAATACACCCTGCCTATCCATTTTTAGTACATATTCCATCTGTCATCATACCATATTTATCCATTCAAATGTTGTTCTTGTGTATCAGACGTTCAAAAGGAAGAGGGCGATTGCTGATCATGGAGGAGCACAAGCAAAGTATTTGGAAAAGGTAGTGGCACCTCATAAATCAAATAGCCCATTAGGTGTAGTTGCAATATCACATGACCCACAAAATAGCCCAACTCTAGCAGACTCTAGCCCTACTACACTGGTCATTTCTGATGCCCAACTCAGCATACCCCAACTGCGACCAAGCAGTATGATTATGCCGATTGACATAGCACCTGTGTGCGACACAAAACCCCATTCCGACAAAAGTACACAAATCCGGTTGCCAAATCCCTTTTGAACGAGAGAGACCCCAATTGCAGCAAATAGGACCCTGTTCCATTTCTTCCTAGTTTAGAAGGCGAAGCTTATGTTGTTGTCGGGAACTTTGTGCGCATCTTTCCTTCATGGAAAGATTATACATGAACACAGAACAATTTCGGTCTTCCTCCGCAACTTCTGGCGTAAGTAGCATGTACTAATGTTATTCATGGTCATTCACGCATATGTTTACTGCGGCAGAAGACACAACATTTATTCTTTTAAATAGGTGAGAGCAAAACTGGATTGTGATGACGAGCAAGGGTTGGTTAAGCTTTTCAAGCACTCATTGATGAAGTATCATTCCTACCTAAAGGCAAAGCGCACTTTGATGGCAAGCCTACGAGCGAAATTTCTGTAAAGTCTCGATTGCTACATTTATCCAGCGGTGACTAGAATAATATTGTTACACATTGGTCTGGCTCTGCGTAAGGTCTGTCTATGATATCACATCACAATTTGAACTACATTTCTGCATTTGCCTTAATGTCTCACTTATGCGAAAACTATTAGCGAAGAACATTACGTTCTCAAGGGACCCAGAATCTACGCAACTATCTCTGCTTTGCATTGCTCTTGTGAGTACCTCTTGCCTGTATGATCATACTTACTTTCATAGTTGTTTGATTATGTAGCATCCTTTGCACATGTTAGCCTCGTAATCGTCCATTTGGTGGACATTATAAGATCCGTATGGACTCTTACATAAATTTAGAATCAACAATGCTTTTGAAGAGGTTTAGCTCTGCAGTCCTCTTGTATGGACTGAGCGTGTTCTATCCTTGTACTTACATTAAAAGCTACTCCCTTAGTCCCATAATATAAGAGCGTCTTATACGATTACACGGTGTTCTAAACACTCTTGTATTATGGGAAGAGGATTAGTTCATTTGTAGCGTGCATCTTATCTCCCTCGCCCACCATTTACTAAAAAGATCAGATCTATATTTAATCTTACCAACAAGTAGAATACACGAGACAATGCCGGTCTGAAGTGTAGCCCATTGCTCTTGTCGATTACATTTTGTCTATGCAGCTTGTATTTCCGAGGATTGGTAGTTGATTATGTAGCATCAATGCATCTTATCTTCATTATCCTCTATCCCTTCGATTATTATCATATCTATAATTACTCTCTACAAAATGTAGAAGTCAGGCAATGCTTATGAAGAAGATTATGTGCTGAAATTCTTGAGTTATCCTTCCGTTGACATGGAGAAGGGCATTATAAAGCGGTGTTAGCTGTTAATGTAAGTCCGTCCTTCTAAAGCCTTTATCCTCAAGCTGCTGTTTAATTTTCTCATACTCCCTATCGTTTGTTGTTGTTTAGTTTGTTGTTTCTACCAAAATGCATGTTAAGTAGAACCGTAAGTTCTAAGTTTTACTTGTAAAACCAAATTCCATATTCATACCATGCACATTACTTAATACTCCCTATATGTATGCTTGTTTTGTGGATCTATAATCTAGTGTGTGGTGAAGCAGCCCACGTTTGCACCTTCTCATCTCTGTTTTATCTTCTTGATGTGGCTAATGATATGAACAACATGCCATGCACATTATCCAAAATAGATACAATGATTTTCTTTGCCCTTCATCTATGCTTGTTATGTTGACATGGTAATCCGATGAGTGTAGTGAAGCTCCCGCATTATGAACAATGCCAAATTATGCTATTGATATTTTGAACATACTCTTTATTTTCTAATTTGAAATTGGATAGAATTGTGAGCAGTTATCATCTTTGTTTATACGTTGCAAAACATGTCATCTCTACTTGCTTTGTTTAGGGGTGATATGCGGATGGCATGCACAAATCTCTTGAAGGCTGTGAGACAAACCCAACATATTTTGCGAGCAAAGAAGGCAAAACATCTTGAAGATAGCGAGACAACCCCAAAGTCTTGTCTTGATGCGATGTTCAAGTTACTTTAGACTAACGGTCGAGACAAGCTCAAAAAATTCATTATGCGAATCAGTTCGACTTCTTGATCCCAAGTTCTAGAAGAAAGGCATTACGCAACTCAACCGACTTGAAGTCCTATCTCTAAGAAAGATTGCGAGAGAACACCAATGAGAACCTCATCGCTAAACAGCTACACACGGAAGCTATGACCGACATGCTAGGCGGTCTCACGGCCTTGCTCATCGACTTGTGCTGATGGTTCCCCATAAAGGCTAACCTTTCTTGAACTATCTTGGAAGGGTCTTGGTTCGGTATTATTTTATTCTGTTGCAATGGTGCCCGATTTTTGTGTCTGCTTCTTCGTTGCGCTTTATGATCCTTTGGTGGCGAACTTGATGCCAGTGGATGTAATATACCTTAAATCCTTTATTGTATAGTGTAGGTTTATTCTTAGTTACTATCACGGTAATTTCTTTATTGTATAGAGTAGGTGTGTTCTTAATTCCTACTAGTTACTGCGGCAGCCGAAATGAACTGGCCCATGATTGTGCGAATCAAATCACGAACTTTTAACGAGCCAAAATTGTATCGGTCCTTGTTTGGCCCAATCGGATATCGGTCTCTGCGAGCAGGCGGATGCAAATCGGGCCGTAGTTAGGCCCCAACTATATGGCCAAGGCTTTTAGCAGGCTGAAATTAATATAGAAATTTGAAATGTTAAGCGGGCCCTTATGTGGCCAAAACTAATATCGAGGCGAATTACTAAGTGGGCCTATAGCAAGGGCCCAAATGCATAGTGTCCGGTTAGCGGGCGAATCACGATATGGGCCATAAGTGAGCCCAAAGCCTCTTAAAGGTCGGACTGATGCAGGCCGTAATTTGGCTTGAACATGGTAGGCTTTTAGCGGGCTGGATCTCATATGGGCCACTATTAGGCCGGAGTGCAGTGAGCCATTAATGGACGGATCAAATATGGGCGGCATTTGGCCCAAAACATGGCAACCAATTAATGGGCGGCCTACTAGGGTCCTCAAAATCTTGTGGGCCTTTAGTGAGGCTGGCCCATTATGACCCATAAGAATCTTGTGGGCCTTTACCTAAACCGGCCCATTATGGCACACAAAATCTTGTGGGCCTTTACTGGCGGCCCATTATAACCCATAAAATCTTGTGGGCCTTTAACTAGGCCAGCCCATTATGGTCATAAAATCTCGTGGGACTTTAGCTAGGCGGCCCGGTATGGTCCGCAAAATGTTATGGGCCTTCGGTTGGGCGTCCCATTTAAACTTGATGGGCGGTCCACGTGTCAACATATCATAAGCGCGTCTACGCCCATTGGATGAGTGACACTGTGCCACCACAGAGACGACCGTGTCTCCTCCGGCCAATGATGATTTTACGTGGAAAATCCCCATTGGTCGAGGCTGTTAATGGGTTATCGGATCCAAAACCCGACCCGATAGCTTAACGGCGTTCCGTTACGGTGGATGCCGTGTCGGTCACCCTTAATAACACTTCTATGGCCAGCGATTTATCGTCATGGAAGTGGACACTTCGTGATGATAATTTTGGTAATGTCATGTAACACTTCTCTGACGGCACATGTATGACTATCTTGATTACATCATAAATTTGTCATGGATGTACATGCATGACAAAACGCGACCTCTTGTGACAAACCGTATCATCCGCGAAGTGTATTTTTTTTGTAGCGTGTGTTGATGATGAACTCCTTGCTCTTGTGCTTCAAATGATAGTCTCCCAACACACAA